>JBAKBP010004105.1:56923-109423 GCA_037953745.1 Lithodes maja
GTAGAGAGATGAATTGAGCAAGATAGTTAGATACTGTATATGGTGAGGTAGCTGTAGTTAGAATGACAGCTAGATAGTCATATGTTTATTTCATACAAAGAAAGACAATGTATACCATATACTGTATATATATATATATATATATATATATATATATATATATATATATATATATATATATATATATAGGGTAAATATATATACCTGTATATATATACACTCATTATATAATTATATACACACAATGTATGTAAAACATGTTCATAATATATGAAAACATATTTTTGTTGGTTGCGTAAGTAGTGTGGTCGAACCGTTGTCACAAATTATGATTCTACTTACCAGATCACCTGTAGAGCTTTCAATTGTACAATCCCCGTAGCTATTCAAACACCATTACCTGCAAAGAAAATAAAACATGGTTTCAGTTGACCTTTTACATAAACCTTTAAATCATACTGACATGATCATCAGAGCAGAAGGAAAAAAACCCACAATGCCATACGAATATTGTTTTTTTATTATATGTATTATATATAATTATATATATATATATATATATATATATATATATATAATATATTTATATAATATATATATAATATATATATATAATATATATATATATATATATATATATATATATATATATATATATATATATATATATATATATTACATACAGTACTTTTATAATTAGGCTATGATTCTGGTTAAGCCCAGAGGCTTATTCGTCTCCTAGGTAGGACATGGTTGAAATTCATTTCCAGTACTCTCTCTCTCTCTCTCTCTCTCTCTCTCTCTCTCTCTCTCTCTCTCTCTCTCTCTCTCTCTCTCTCTCTCCACAATAGACCATTTTATTATCGTCCTTTATTTCCGAGAGTAAATTGTCATGTCATCATCTTGATTACTCAGCCAGCACGTGTATATTTTACCGAAAACATGTGTTACCTAAGAAAACTTGATTCGATTACACCGCAGAGACGTAGTAATATCAATTACCCTTTTCAGTCTAAACAAAAATCAGTTATTATGGGATCCAGTTTACCGTTAGCTTACATAAAACCCACTATCGTATTATGATGATTCAGCCACATCTTTCCTACACACACATACAAAGAAAAAAAAAAAAAAAAACCCACACACACATTTATACACACATACACATATATATATATATATATATATATATATATATATATATATATATATATATATATATATATATATACACTAATACTGACTATAGAGGATGTATTGTAGGGGCAGTTGTCGCAGCAATTTACGGTCCGAGTATGATACCGATTAATCATGCTTGACCGTAACAAATATGGATATCAAAATTAATGAAGCGGGGGACGCAGACCGTATTTGGCAGCACAATAGCCCTTATTCAGCATAAATAAACGTGTTATTCCAACATGTTATGACTAAAAAGTATATATGGATAACTTTAGTAACTGTGCCAGCATCGGGCCAAACCTCATCAAAACAGTATCGGAAGAGAACTTGCTCACACGTTCGAAATCCACACCGCCAAAATCGACAATTTCGGGCAAATAATTGAACGCAAACTCTCCCTTGCATACTATATATTCAGATATGTTGCTTTTAGGTTCGTTAAATGGCGCATAAATGATAATAAAAGTGTATCTGTCCTTTAATGTGGGGTAAGGATTTTGTTCTTAACCCCTTCTGTACCGACGACGTTTTCAGAAATTATTCTAGTTATATTTATACGTTATTCTGCAGTTTAAGAAGAATCTGTGGTAGTAAAAAGGGTTGAGGGAGATATTTCGAAGCCTTTTCATTGCTGGAGGCCCTTTTTAAACTGAATAAAGTCGTCTAATAGTAGCCAGAATAAAGTTAAAAGAACGGCACCGGTACAGAAGGGTGGATAATGACCAACGCAGAACATACGGAGGTACGTAGAGCGAGCGGGCGTTCCCTGTGTTCCGTGTGTGACCGTTCGTAGTATTGCTCCAGCGCGTCATGACATTGGACGGGGGGTCATGATAAAAGTGTGCTGGATATTGGAGGGGGTTATGACAGGTCGTTGGCGGTGTGATGACCGGGGGGGGGGGGGGGGGGGGGAGAGAGAGAGAGCGAGAGAGAGAGAGAGAGATGGTGAGGGGGGGGGGGGTGCGTCAAACATTCCAGGGCCGTAATTTCACAGTATTAATATGAATCAGCCTACCCCCAGGGGCTCTCTTTCTCTCTCTCTCTCTCTCACTTCTCTATCATCTATCTCTCACTTCTCTATCATCTATCTCTCACTTCTCTATCATCTATCTCTCTTCTCTATATCTCTCTCTCTTTTCTATATCTCTCTCTTCTCTCTCTCTCTCTCTTTCTATTTCTCTCTCTCTCTTTCTATTTCTCTCTCTCTCTCTCTCTTTCTATTTCTCTCTCTCTCTCTCTCTCCTCTCTCTTTCCTTTCTCTCTCTCTAACACACACACACACACACAGCCACAAAATACACAACTTCCCTCAGAAATTGTAAGTAGTGCTTTTATAGAGCAATTCAGGAATATATTAGATAGTATCTTGCACACTCTGCAAAGAGTGCAGTGTTCTGCACATTATCTCTCTTTCCACTTTCAGTATCTCCCCAGAATGGGTCACAAGGTCTTTGACATATTCCATATAACTCGTTGTAGCTCTTTTCTTTCTATCTTCCCCCTCTTTTTTCATTAAATTTCTTTCCCTCCATTTCCCTTAGTCCTCCCCATCCTCCTTCCTCCTTCCTCCATTCCCAGTCCCCTCCCCGTTTTTGCCATTCTCTCATTCTCCCTCCATCCCTCCCCTTCCTCCACCCTTAACCCACCTCCATTGTACACACTCCTCCCCTCTCTACTTCCCTCCACCTACCCACTCCCTCCCTCTCCCCTTGCGATCCCTTCCCTCCTACATTCTTCACATATGCTTGTACAAGTAGTGTAGTTTGTTACGTTGAAGTCAGCTCATCAACGGACGGTTTTATACCCAATTATTCTTGTAAGTGAATCATGCTATTATTACAGTAATTTCATACATAAAATCATGTAGTGGGTACAACCTCAGGTGGGCGCTTGTACTCTATCACTCCTCCTCTACGTCGTATTCTTCCTCCTCTCTCTCTCATATTTCTCTCCTAATCACTCTCTCTCCTTCAATTTTTCCCGAAAAAAAAAATCATGGCTATGCTTAACCCCTTCTGTACCGGCGACGTCTTTTTCATTTGATTCTAGCCATATTCATACGATTTTATGCAGCTTAAGAAGGATCTGTGGAAATAAAAAGACTTGGGTGAGATCGTTTGAAGCCTGTTTTTTTGCTGGAGGCCCTTATAAAACTGAATATAATCGTCTAATAGTAGCCAGAACAAAGCTAAAGGAACGGCCCCGGTACTGGACGGGTTAAAAGATCACGCAATACATACTCAAAGGATATAGGATGACCTCGGTGTTCCTGAGTGACCTTCTAGAACGTACAGTCACTCATACAGATTCGTGGACCACATCTATTTCTAATTATAGACGAATATCTCTGGACACGAATTTATACATACATTTTCCCATATATTAACTCCAAAACAATGCATACTATTTACTGACAAGCACGTCCCATCCAAAAATCAATCTGAATCGTTATAATTGCATAAAGAAAAACACAAGGGGTCCACGAATTTTTATAAGTGACTGGTGTACAATATGATCCAGCCAAGCTCAATAGTATTTTATTATTATTTATTCTTGAGGTATGCAATGATTACTCTTAATTTTTTGTTTGTTTTAGTATTAAGACCTTTCGTGCCATTTAGGTGTGGAGCCTGCAATTTAGGATGAAGCGGCTTTCGGCCGGGATATTTGCCTTCCGTGAAATGTAGACATTTATCTTGAAGGAGGATCTTAGGAGTGTATTTTGAAGCTTGATGGAGGCCCAGGGAGGGAACTATAAAAACAGTAAAAATAATATATAAATGCATGCATAAAATAATATATAAATGCATGCATAAAATAATATATAAATGCATGCATATAATAATATATAAATGCATGCATAAAATAATATATAAATGCATGCATAAAATAATATATAAATGCATGCATAAAATAATATATAAATGCATGCATAAAATAATATATAAATGCATGCATAAAATAATATATAAATGCATGCATAAAATAATATATAAATGCATGCATAAAATAATATATAAATGCATGCATCAAATAATATATAAATGCATGCATCAAATAATATATAAATGCATGCATAAAATAATATATAAATGCATGCATAAAATAATATATAAATGCATGCATAAAATAATATATAAATGCATGCATAAAATAATATATAAATGCATGCATAAAATAATATATAAATGCATGCATTAATACATAAATAGACCAACACATATATCCTTCTCCGCTTCAGGGGGGGGGGGGGGGGGCACCTTTTTTTTGTCCTCTCTCTCCCTCTGAGTAGTATTCATTCGGCCCCAT
Source organism: Lithodes maja (assembly GCA_037953745.1). NCBI lineage: Eukaryota > Metazoa > Arthropoda > Malacostraca > Decapoda > Lithodidae > Lithodes > Lithodes maja. The sequence continues at coordinate 61,415 of JBAKBP010004105.1, forward strand.
TCAGCCTACTGTTTTAAGATGTTTATCCTCAAACAGGTGTAAGTTTTTCCTGGCGAGCGGTAGCGAGCCAACATATTATTACACATGTTTTTGACAGCAGGCTAAATTTGTACATTTTCGATAGAAAAATGTCTCCGGCGAAGCCGGGTATCTCTATACAATTGTGGCTCGATATCGCTCGCCAGGAAGAAATCGACACCTGGATGGGGATAAACGTGTTAAATCAGTTGGTTGAATAGGGCCGAATGAATACAAGCCCGAGAAAGAGAGAAAAGGAGAGAAAAAGCAGGTCACCCCCCTTAATGTAGTCTAAATGGAGTTCAGTGGCACTATACTCTGTTTCATTTCATCTGACGGTAAATTGAATCCCTTAGCAGCTATTGTATCGATATTTAATGGACAAATATGCAAGCGCTATGTCTCTGCATCATATTACAACCAAGTTTATATAATCAGCACCACATTTCACTACACAATCTTCAAAATAACTGAGAAATCTTGATGGGAACTTTGCAATTTACCGTCAGTTGCAAAGCAACAGGGTATATATAGTAATATTCCGTCATACTATATTATGCTATATGTTAAGTTGTTGTTGTTGTTGTTGTTGTTGTTGTTGTTCCCCCCCTTTCCCCACCCCGATAACTGGATAGCTATTTCCTTAGACTTTATACAACACATAATAATGTTTCACACGATATTATTAAAGCGAGATTGCAAATTCCACCCTTTTTTAATACCAAGATGTGACGTACGCTATATTATGTTATATTTAATAAGGTGCTGTGCCGTGTTATACCGTGCTGTGTTGTGGTGTTGGTGCTGTGTTGTGTTGTTGGTGCTGTTCTCTGCCCTGCTGTTCTGTGGGGTGCTGAGTGGTTTTGTGTTGAACTCTGTTGTTGTGTGCTGCATATTGCTGTACCGTGCCGTGCTGTGTCGTGGCAAGTTACTCTTTGTTGTGACTTGCTGTTTTGTGCTGTTGTTTTATGTGGCTTTCTGTTATGTGGTTTGCTGTTATGTGCTACACTATTCTGTGTTACGCTGTTTTGTGCTAGGCTGTTTTGTGTTACGCTGTTTTGTGCTACGCTGTTTTGTGCTAGGCTGTTTTGTGTTACGCTGTTTTGTGCTACGCTGTTTTGTGTTACGCTGTTTTGTGCTACGCTGTTTTGTGTTACGCTGTTTTGTGCTACACTGTTTTGTGCTACGCTGTATTGTGTTACGCTGTTTTGTGCTACGCTGTTTTGTGTTACGCTGTTTTGTGTTATGCTGTTTTGTGTTACGCTGTTTTGTGCTACACTGTTTTGTGTTACGCTGTTTTGTGTTACGCTGTTTTGTGTTACGCTGTTTTGTGCTACGCTGTTTGTGCTATGCTGTTTTGTGCTACGCTGTTTTGTGCTACGCTGTTATGTGTTACGCTGTTTTGTGCTACGCTGTTATGTGTTACGCTGCTTTGTGTTATGCTGCTTTGTGTTATGCTGTTTTGTGCTACGCTGTTTTGTGTTACGCTGTTTTCTGCTGCGCTGTTTTGTGCTACGCTGTTTTGTGCTGTTTTGTGCTGTGCTGTTATGTGGTTTGCTTGTTATTGTGCGGTGGTGTATGGGGGTCTGCTAGATTATTATTAGGCTGTATTATGTTACGTCATAATGTGTTACGCCATGCTGTGTTGGTGTCCCATGCCATGATATGATACTTTATATAATTCCTGAATACTAAGGGGATCATATGCTTGTCTTTTGGTCTGTATATTTATCTATTAATATATGTTTGAGTTTCCTCGCTAGACCTCCATCAAACTTAACAACACACAGAACAAATACCCCCTAGACCCCCTTTAAAGATAAATTTGTTCATTTTTCGGCAGTCGGTTCCTTCTAAAATTACAGGCTCTCTATCGCTCGCCAGGAAAAAATCGACACCTAAATGGCACGCAAGGTCTAAATATTGACAAAGAAATGGGGTGAAAAGTCTCAAAATCGCCAAACAGACTGAAAGAACGTCTTAACCCTTTGAAGCTCTGACGCGTTTTAGCAGTTTATTTTGGCTATCATTAGAAGATTTTATGCAGCTTAGGAAGTATCTGTGGGCATTAAAAGGGTAAATAATATCTCAATCAACCCTTTGACTTTCATATACCGTTACTAATCTGAATAAAATCGTCTAATAGTAGCCAGAAACAAAACAGAAACGCGTATTGGAGCTTGAAAGGGTTAAAATGTCAAAAATAATAATTATGTTAAACATGAGGGAAAAGGGGTAAAAAAAAAAAAAAAAAAAAAAATACTCTCCCCCTTACGATCACACGCGCAAGAGGAGAATTACAAATAGTCTACATACATAACCCTTTTAACCCCTTGAGGATTATTGGCGCATTTTGACAGTTTATTCTGACTATCATTCAACTATTTTACACGGGCTCGCTCCAGGCGTGACATTCCTCATGCAAGACCAGCAAGCACCATGTCGACTCCATTGAAAAAAAAAAAAAAAAAAAAAAAAAAAAAAAGCACCCACCCCTGCAGTACACCACCTGACTTACGACGCTATCACAGTCACGAAATTGAACGCCGAGCCTCAGTAGCGGCAGCAATAGAAAAGCCCCCCCCCCCTTAGTAATTTCCCACATTTTCTGATATTTAGTTTCTTTTATCCAGGTGAATTAAGGGGAGATTTCCACTTGCGGGATTTTTTTTCTTGACCCCTTTCTCCCTCATGGTTAGCCTCATTGCTTTTGATATTTGAAGACGTTCGCCCCATTAGTTTGGCGATTTTAAGAACTTTCACCCCATTTCTGTAAATTTTAAGACTTTGTGTGCCATTTACTGTAGGTGTTGATTTTTTGCTGGCGAGCGATAGCGAGCCTGTAATTTAAGAGGAACCGGCCTGCGGTCGGGACATTTTTCTACCAAAAAATTTACAAATTTATCTTGAAAGGGGTTCTAGGGGCTGTAATGTTAAGCTTGATGGAGGTATAGCGAACTAACTAAAAACCTCCCCTTAAGGGGGTACCGTACTACTTGTGTTTTGGGTCTAATTATGTATATATTCCTTTATCTTGTAGTTTCCTCCCTAGACCTCCATCAAGCTTAAAAGAAAACACCCCCTACACCCCCTTTCAAGTAAATTTTTTACATTTTTCGCTAGAAAAATGTCCCGGCCGAAGGCCAGTTCCTTCTGAAATTACAGGCTCGCTATCGCTCGCCAGAAAAGAATCGACACCTAAAGGGCACGAAAGGTCTTAATATTGACAAAGTAATGGGGTGAAAGGTCTCAAAATCGCCAAACTAACGGAGCGAACGTCTTAAAACCTCAAAACTAATATGCTAAACATGAGGGAGAAGGGGGTCCATAAAAAGCGAGTAGTACCCCCCCCCTAAGGCCCCCGGGGTCGGTGCCGGCTTCATGACAGTTCTCTTACTTCACATTGGCCTGTCTAATTAACCCTTTCGTTTAGACGGGGATTTGGTTCAGGGGTGGTCATTTTGAATCCCCCCCCCCCCTCACCTTTTTTTGCTCCATTAGATTGAAAGACGTTTTCACCCCATTAGTTTGGCGATAATCAAAAGCTACACTCCATTGAGATGTCGATTTCTTAACCGGACCCTTGTAATGTATATGTATGCATGTAATATATACTATATATATATATATATATATATATATATATATATATATATATATATATATATATATATCAGTTGCTGCTAGACCAGCAGAGTCAGATTTAGCTCTCATGTGGTCTTTTATTAAAACAAAAATGTTTTTTACTGTTTAATGCTACATTCAGATTATTTTAATCGGCTTAGGAAGATCGTCTAGTAACCAGATAGTTAATTTATCTTTCAAATTTTAATTTAACTTTAAAATAATTACATTCTCAAATCAAATTAAATGGTCGGAAGAAGGCTAGAGTCAGACCTGAATTGGTGTAACAAGATTGAAAGGGTAAAGGAAGTAGGCCGTAACCTGTTGCGCCAAGGGGTAATGAAGCATTCCAGGCTTTTATCATCGTTGCCTGTGATTGTCTGAAACATTTGGGGTTGTAACCTCTAATTCAAGAGGTGAGCGAGGACTGCCATTGGTTGTGCTTGGTAGGGACCCTATAGTAACAGAGATTGGCCACGTTCTGCCAATGGTGTCATAAGCCTTTATACATACATACATACATACATACATACACAAATGTAATGACACGAAGCGCGGTTCCGGCATTATAAAGGTGGCGCTCCAGGCAACCCTGTTAAGAGCTGCCTCACTTGTCAGGTTCTTTGATTTAAGATCAGACTGCAAAGTCCGATCCCACTTTTTTTTTGGTCCGCCCATTGGTGCATCTCCATCCACATTCATGGACTTTGTTCATCCATCCTCACCACATGTCCAAACCATCCAAGCCTGCTAGTACGCATCTCATCACTGATACTCTTGATACCTAACCTTCTCCTTAGCTCTTCACTTGATATCCTATCTTGCAGTTTGGCACCACACATCCACACACGTCATTGCGCTTGTAACGCATGAAGCAAGCGTACGCCTTTCCCTTCAAGGGGAGAGGGAGTTTTCTCATGGTGAGTAGTGGCAAAGCTCTCTAAACTTTCCTCATCCGCATCTTATTCTGGCGATAGTGGCGGCCTCGGCCCCACCCCCGGCAGAGATTGGTTCTCCCAGGTAGTAATACTTGTCCACCATTTCCAGTGCCTCATTGCCAAAGTTAACACTCTTGAGCCGGTCAAAGAATACAAGCTCCCATTTGCATACTATGCATATAAATTTCTCAATTTTGGACTTCTTCCTTGGTAGAGGTCCCTTTATTCTAGTGCAGCGCTTCTTCCTGTGATGTACGCAGCTGAGGCAGATGCTACACTGTATTGAGTTCGCGCCCATCCCTTTTCTGCATACTGAGCATGGGTAGGCCTCACTTTTTTCTACCTTTCCTAGCTCTAATCCACTGTGTAAAACCTTTGTATTATTTATATTAACTCATAACCCTTTACTAGCCATGGCCTCTTTCCATCTTCTGAACTTGGCCTTGGCATCCCGCACACTATCTGTGATAGATACTAGATCATCTGCATATAGCAGTTCCCAGGGGAGCCCAACTCTGAAATCACCAGATAGTGCCTCCAGAACCATAACAAAGAGGAGAGGGCTTAACACAGAGCCCTAACCGCAATATTCATTCAGTAATTCTGGTGCACGATATATGCAGTAGGCTTTTGGATATAAATTCTATATCTATTCAGTGGTCCTTGCAATTCTGAAATATTCTCCAATGAGTGTCTTAAGAAAATGTAATCGATCTCCTTTCTCAGGCCAATACCCTGTCCAGTGGTAGGTGTAGGTTCGATCTCTGGAATCCGAAAAGTAGGACTTCTTTTCGGATCCTTGCCATACATGTCTCTGTAGGCCTAACATATTATGTTGTATTCATCATATATACTTTGTATATTGGACAATGCACTGAATAGAATTTGAGAGTAATATGTCTGTAACTTTAATTATTATAGAAATTAGTGATATTTTGATGCCTGCGACTGATTAATTTCGACTCACTGGATGGTAACTGATTACCTTTGGGTGTATTGTATTGGAAAGAGTAGCAGGTGACGTTTGCCGGTCCCCCATTATGTTCCTCCTAAATCATCTCTCTGAGTAGGAACATGGGCTTCAATTAAGAGCCAACTTTCATCTCTACAATTTCCACATTATGTGCAGACGGGGAGTAAGGAAGAGGTAGGATCTGGATAGATGAAAGTTTACATTGTGTGCAATGATGTTAAAGCAACAAACTTCAACTATTCGTGCATATCAAGTCAATAAGGAAATTCGTATACCCCGGCCAAAAGCCTTTACGAATGCAAAGATCAGGCCCGTTTAATTAGCCCGTCTTACAATGCCTCAACATTTCCCTCCCCAGCCCCGAGTAAAGCCGGTATCACACGAGCACTTTTTCACTCAACATTTATGCCTCAACACATGTCTGGCAGCTTATGAGGTCAACATGTAGCATTTGGCTATTACCTAAATTCATCTAACACCAGTCTAGTTTCCGATACCAGTGCAAAATTCTCCAGAAATGTGGCCAGAAAAATGTTGATCATCGAATGTTGACTGTAAAATCTCTCGTGTGATACCGGCTTTACTGGGCAAACAGGGCGCTGGCTGAATGTCGGGAAAATTGCTTCAAATACACTTAGTAGGAAGAGACCCTCAAGAATATAGAGACTGGACGACTGCTCTTATGTTGTGCATTGATTAATTGATTATCTTTGACTTGACTCTTTGAAGATTATGACGTATGTTGACAGTTTATGCTGGCTATCACTAGATGATTATATAACACTTTAGGAAGGATCTGTGGGAAATATAAGGGTACAGACTATCGCAATTAACCATCTGACTTTCATAAACCGACTATAGTTATGAACCGTCAGATGATCCGTATTAATTATTTACCGTACCATGTATTATTGGGCTGTGCCGGTATGTTTCTCTATAGTTTTATATAGAATTATAATTTTCATTATAGTCTGGCGATGATTAAACGATTATATTCAGCTTAGGCAGGATGTCTACTCATTAAACGATTATACTCAGCTTAGGCAGGATGTCTACTCATTAAACGATTATATTCAGCTTAGGCAAGATGTATACTCATTAAACGATTATATTCAGCTTAGGCAAGATGTATACTCATTAAACGATTATATTCAGCTTAGGCAAGATGTATACTCATTAAACGATTATATTCAGCTTAGGCAAGATGTATACTCATTAAACGATTATATTCAGCTTAGGCAAGATGTATACTCATTAAACGATTATATTCAGCTTAGGCAAGATGTATACTCAATAACAGGCTACAGACTATCTCAATTAATCCTTTTAGCAACCATATACCCTTCCTAAGCTTCATAAAATCGTCTAAATTTAGCTAGAAAAATAATGTCGTCGCTGGTACGGAAGGGATTAAACTAGGGTTACTAATCTTTCATAAATAGTCAGAAGGTATTCCATTTTTCTAAAGGCCTTGCGAAAATTGAACACACACGAGTCATCAAACGTTTTTCAGAATACATAAACCAATCCAATAATCTAAAGGATTAAGGGGGTAGTGCTTGGTTTTTGGTCTATATATTTATTTATTGATTTATTTTTTAGTTTCCTCGCTAGACCTCCATCAAGCTTAGAAAATCACCCCCTAGACCCCCTTTCAAGATATATTTGTACATTTTTCGGTAGAAAAATGTCCCGGCCGAAGGCCGATCCCTTTTAAAATTAGAGGCTCGCTATCGATCGCCAAGAAGAAATCGACACCTGAAGGGCACAAAAGGTCTTAATATTGACCAAAAAAAAAAAAAACACACACAAAACAAAAATTGAGGCGGAAGGTCTCAAAATTGCCAAACTAACAGAACGAACGTCTTAAAACCTCAAAATTGATATGCTAAACATGAAGGAGAAGGGTGTCCAGAAAAAGCAAGGACTACCCCCTTAACAGGTCTAGCGTTTATGTATTATTATATACATCATTAGGAAACGCGGATTAACCCCTTCAGTACCGGTGCTGTCCTTTTAACTTTATTCTGGCTACTATTAAGCGATTTTATTCCGTTAAAAAAAGGACTATTAAAGGATTGTATTCAGTTTAAAAGGGACTCCAGCAATCAACAGGCTTCGGACTATATCAATTAACCTTTTTTACACTGAATAAAATCGTCTAAATATATCAAGAACAAAATTAAAAAGACGGCGCTGGCACAGAAGGGGTTAACCCTCTCTTTATCGGTGGCGTCATTGCAGTTGTATTCTGACTAACAGTAGACGATTTTATTGAACGGGGTACCTGTGGGAGTCGCAGAATTGTTGAAGATAGTCGGAACGTTCTCGGAAATATTTTAATGACTGACAGGATAATATGAGGAGAGGCGTTATGCTATAATAGAAGGGTTAAGGCGTTATGCTATAATAGAAGGGTTAAGGCGTTATGCTATAATAGAAGGGTTAAGGCGTTATGCTATAATAGAAGGGTTAAGGCGTTATGCTATAATAGAAGGGTTAAGGCGTTATGCTATAATAGAAGGGTTAAGGCGTTATGCTATAATAGAAGGGTTAAGGCGTTATGCTATAATAGAAGGGTTAAGGCGTTATGCTATAATAGAAGGGTTAAGGCGTTATGCTATAATAGAAGGGTTAAGGCGTTATGCTATAATAGAAGGGTTAAGGCGTTATGCTATAATAGAAGGGTTAAGGGGAGATGGTTCACTTTTTGGCCGATTTTTGCATGTATTAATTATTCTAGTTTCCTCCCTAGTCCTCCATCAAATTAAAAAAAAAAAAACATCCATTAGATCCCCCTTCTAGATTAATTTGTACAATTTTCGGTAGAAAAATGTCCCGGCCGAAGGCCGATCCCTTTTAAAATTAGAGGCTCGCTATCGATCGCCAGGGAAAAAAGCGACACCTAAATAGCACGAAAGGTCTAAATATTGACGACGAAATGGGGCAAAAGGTATTAAAGTCGCCAAACTAATGGGCCGAACGTCATAAAATCTGAAAACTATTGGGGGTAAGCATGAGGGAGAAAGTGGTCCAGAAAACCTGCCCATCTCCCCTTAAGTATCAGGCCATTATGTTAAACGTGGCAACTCTGCTTGTAATTTTAGGTAATAAATACAATATTCGGCCTTGTTCTTAGCTTAGTCCAGAGGTCTAAGAGATGACTTTGTGTAGCTTAAGAAAGGTCTGTGGTAGTAACAAGGGTTAACGGAGATATTTCGAAGCCTGTTAATGGCTGGAGGCCCTTTTTAAGCTGATTACAATCGTCTAATAGTAGCCAGGATAGAGTTAAAGAGACGTCACTGGTACAGAAGGGGTAAATAATATATAAAGCGAGCTCACGTTAATTCTAGTAGTAATTAGACGCATTATTAACTGTACTTTACTTGATTACATAGCCCTCTCACAACGAAATGTTCTTTTACATTTACTTTTGTATAATAGTAAGCGATATTACTTAAGTTAATAGTAAGCGATATTACTTAAGTTAATAGTAAGCGATATTACTTAAGTTAATAGTAAGCGATATTACTTAAGTTAATAGTAAGCGATATTACTTAAGTTAATAGTAAGCGATATTACTTAAGTTAATAGTAAGCGATATTACTTAAGTTAATAGTAAGCGATATTACTTAAGTTAATAGTAAGCGATATTACTTAAGTTAATAGTAAGCGATATTACTTAAGTTAATAGTAAGCGATATTACTTAAGTTAATAGTAAGCGATATTACTTAAGTTAATAGTAAGCGATATTACTTAAGTTAATAGTAAGCGATATTACTTAAGTTAATAGTAAGCGATATTACTTAAGTTAATAGTAAGCGATATTACTTAAGTTAATAGTAAGCGATATTACTTAAGTTAATAGTAAGCGATATTACTTAAGTTAATAGTAAGCGATATTACTTAAGTTAATAGTAAGCGATATTACTTAAGTTAATAGTAAGCGATATTACTTAAGTTAATAGTAAGCGATATTACTTAAGTTAATAGTAAGCGATATTACTTAAGTTAATAGTAAGCGATATTACTTAAGTTAATAGTAAGCGACATTACTTAAGTTAGGAAAAACCTTTAGTTAACGTGGAAACCAAATTACCCCAATTAATACAACGAAATGACGCTTTTCTTTTTAGTTTCATTCTGGCGAGCTTGGCGTTTTCATTCAGCTTCGAAAGACCGTCTAATTTGCAAAAAAAAGTACGTGTAGGATTAAACTATTTGTATATTACCTAAATCACTGTAGCAAGTTTTATGTTATTGTAGGCTACCATAGTGCGGTTGGGAGTATGAACATGATTAGACTAATATCAAGTATTCGAGAATGGATAATAAGTCGTAGGCGTGTGCATAAACCTTTAACCGTCCTGGTGGTGTAATGGTTAAGGTGGCAAAAATATGTGTGTGATAACCCGGGTTCGAATCCCGGTGGATCGTATATACTTTAATTAATTTCATTGGGGGTGTGGTGGTGAGATTAATAAAAATAATATTAGAAGGGGATCATGACGTTAATTCCATCTTATTATGCTAACAGAAGACGATTGTCATCAGGTTAGGAAGATCCTCTAGAAATGATAAGAGTAATGAATTTAATTAACTGTCTGGTGCCACTTGTGTGTATATGTAGTGTATTTTATAACCCATCATTTTTTGAGGTCTTATATTAAAATTGCTGTCGATTACAATGCTACTTTTTTTTTTCTCTCTCTCTCTCTCTCTCTCTCTCTCTCTCTCTCTCTCTCTCTCTCTCTCTCTCTCTCTCTCTCTCTCTCTCTCTCTCTCTCTATGTATATATATATATATATATATCCGGTATATACTGTATATATATACTGTATATATCAATCAAGTGGGTAATAAATTCAACCAAACCATTCACACCAACAAGTTCATCCTCTGCTAAATACCATCTTCTAAGGCTAGCAGGAATACCATCTTCTAAGGCTAGCAGGAATTAAGCTATGAAAAAAGGCGTCATAGCACTGATAGGGTTAAAGGGGTAGTGGTTGTTTTTTGGTCTATTTATTCATTTATTCATATATTTTTTAGTTTCCTCGCTAGACCTCCATCGAGTTTAAAAATGCACCCCATAGACCGTCCTTCAAGATAAATGCACCCTATAGACCGTCCTTCAAGATAAATGCACCCCATAGACCGTCCTCCAAGATAAATGCACCCTATAGACCGTCCTTCAAGATAAATGCACCCCATAGACCGTCCTCCAAGATAAATGCACCCTATAGACCGTCCTTCAAGATAAATGCACCCTATAGACCGTCCTTCAAGATAAATGCACCCCATAGACCGTCCTCCAAGATAAATGCACCCCATAGACCGTCCTTCAAGATAAATGCACCCAAAAGACCGTCCTTCAAGATAAATGCACCCTATAGACCGTCCTTCAAGATAAATGCACCCCATAGACCGTCCTCCAAGATAAATGCACCCCATAGACCGTCCTCCAAGATAAATGCACCCCATAGACCGTCCTTCAAGATAAATGCACCCTATAGACCGTCCTCCAAGATAAATGCACCCCATAGACCGTCCTCCAAGATAAATGCACCCCATAGACCGTCCTTCAAGATAAATGCACCCTATAGACCGTCCTCCAAGATAAATGCACCCCATAGACCGTCCTCCAAGATAAATGCACCCCATAGACCGTCCTTCAAGATAAATGCACCCTATAGACCGTCCTTCAAGATAAATGCACCCTATAGACCGTCCTTCAAGATAAACGCACCCCATAGACCGTCCTCCAAGATAAATGCACCCTATAGACCGTCCTCCAAGATAAATGCACCCCATAGACCGTCCTTCAAGATAAATGCACCCTATAGACCGTCCTCCAAGATAAATGCACCCCATAGACCGTCCTCCAAGATAAATGCACCCTATAGACCGTCCTCCAAGATAAATGCACCCCATAGACCGTCCTCCAAGATAAATGCACCCCATAGACCGTCCTCCAAGATAAATGCACCCCATAGACCGTCCTTCAAGATAAATGCACATGCACCCTATAGACCGTCCTCCAAGATAAATGCACCCCATAGACCGTCCTCCAAGATAAATGCACCCTATAGACCGTCCTCCAAGATAAATGCACCCCATAGACCGTCCTCCAAGATAAATGCACCCCATAGACCGTCCTCCAAGATAAATGCACCCTATAGACCGTCCTCCAAGATAAATGCACCCCATAGACCGTCCTCCAAGATAAATGCACCCTATAGACCGTCCTCCAAGATAAATGCACCCCATAGACCGTCCTCCAAGATAAATGCACCCCATAGACCGTCCTCCAAGATAAATGCACCCCATAGACCGTCCTTCAAGATAAATGCACCCTATAGACCGTCCTCCAAGATAAATGCACCCCATAGACCGTCCTCCAAGATAAATGCACCCCATAGACCGTCCTCCAAGATAAATGCACCCCATAGACCGTCCTCCAAGATAAATGCACCCATAGACCGTCCTTCAAGATAAATGCACCCTATAGACCGTCCTCCAAGATAAATGCACCCCATAGACCGTCCTCCAAGATAAATGCACCCTATAGACCGTCCTCCAAGATAAATGCACCCCATAGACCGTCCTCCAAGATAAATGCACCCCATAGACCGTCCTCCAAGATAAATGCACCCTATAGACCGTCCTCCAAGATAAATGCACCCCATAGACCGTCCTCCAAGATAAATGCACCCTATAGACCGTCCTCCAAGATAAATGCACCCCATAGACCGTCCTCCAAGATAAATGCACCCTATAGACCGTCCTCCAAGATAAATGCACCCCATAGACCGTCCTCCAAGATAAATGCACCCCATAGACCGTCCTCCAAGATAAATGCACCCCATAGACCGTCCTCCAAGATAAATGCACCCCATAGACAGTCCTTCAAGATAAACGCACCCCATAGACCGTCCTCCAAGATAAATGCACCCTATAGACCGTCCTCCAAGATAAATGCACCCCATAGACCGTCCTTCAAGATAAATGCACCCTATAGACCGTCCTCCAAGATAAATGCACCCCATAGACCGTCCTCCAAGATAAATGCACCCTATAGACCGTCCTCCAAGATAAATGCACCCCATAGACCGTCCTCCAAGATAAATGCACCCCATAGACCGTCTCCAAGATAAATGCACCCCATAGACCGTCCTCCAAGATAAATGCACCCTATAGACCGTCCTCCAAGATAAATGCACCCCATAGACCGTCCTCCAAGATAAATGCACCCTATAGACCGTCCTCCAAGATAAATGCACCCCATAGACCGTCCTCCAAGATAAATGCACCCCATAGACCGTCCTCCAAGATAAATGCACCCCATAGACCGTCCTTCAAGATAAATGCACCCTATAGACCGTCCTCCAAGATAAATGCACCCCATAGACCGTCCTCCAAGATAAATGCACCCTATAGACCGTCCTCCAAGATAAATGCACCCCATAGACCGTCCTCCAAGATAAATGCACCCCATAGACCGTCCTCCAAGATAAATGCACCCCATAGACCGTCCTCCAAGATAAATGCACCCCATAGACCGTCCTCCAAGATAATGCACCCCATAGACCGTCCTCCAAGATAAATGCACCCTATAGACCGTCCTCCAAGATAAATGCACCCCATAGACCGTCCTTCAAGATAAATGCACCCCATAGACCGTCCTCCAAGATAAATGCACCCCATAGACCGTCCTCCAAGATAAATGCACCCCATAGACCGTCCTCCAAGATAAATGCACCCCATAGACCGTCCTCCAAGATAAATGCACCCTATAGACCGTCCTCCAAGATAAATGCACCCCATAGACCGTCCTCCAAGATAAATGCACCCCATAGACCGTCCTCCAAGATAAATGCACCCTATAGACCGTCCTCCAAGATAAATGCACCCTAGACCGTCCTCCAAGATAAATGCACCCCATAGACCGTCCTCCAAGATAAATGCACCCCATAGACCGTCCTTCAAGATAAATGCACCCCATAGACCGTCCTTCAAGATAAATGCACCCTATAGACCGTCCTCCAAGATAAATGCACCCCATAGACCGTCCTCCAAGATAAATGCACCCTATAGACCGTCCTCCAAGATAAATGCACCCCATAGACCGTCCTCCAAGATAAATGCACCCTATAGACCGTCCTTCAAGATAAACGTGTACATTTTCGGTAGAACATTGTTCCGGCCGAAGGGCGGTTCCTCTTAAAATGTCAGGCTTGCTATAGCTCGTCAGGAAAGATATCGCACCTAAATGACACGTAAGGTCTTAAGGGGAGATGTCCACTTGAGGGATTTTTTTCTTGACCCCTTTCTCCCTCATGTTTAGCCCCATTGCTTTTGATATTATAAAATGTTTGCCCCATTAGTTTAGCGATTTTAAGAACTTTTACCCCATATTAAAACCTTTCGTGCCATTTAGGTGTCGATTTTATCCTGGCGAGCGATAGCGAGCCTGTAATTTAAGAGGAATCGGCCTTCGGCCTGGACATTTTTCTACCGAAAAATGTACAAATTTATCTTGAAAGGTACTCAAGGGGGTGTAATTTTAAGGTTGATGGAGGTATAAGGAACAAACTAAATACCTCCCCTTAACATTGACAGAAATTGGGCAAAATATCTTAAAATCGCCAAACTAACGCGGCGAATGTCTTAAAATCTCTAAATGTATTGGGGCTATAAACGTGAGGGAGAACGTAAATGTATAGGGGCTATAAACGTGAGGGAGAACGTAAATGTATAGGGCTATAAACGTGAGGGAGAACGTAAATGTATAGGGGCTATAAACGTGAGGAGAAGGAAAATGTATAGGGGCTATAAACGTGAGGGAGAAGGAGAATGTATAGGGGCTATAAACGTGAGGGAGAAGGAGAATGTATAGGGGCTATAAACGTGAGGGAGAAGGAGAATGTATAGGGGCTATAAACGTGAGGGAGAAGGAGAATGTATAGGGGCTATAAACGTGAGGGAGAAGGAGAATGTATAGGGGCTATACACGTGAGGGAGAAGGAGAATGTATAGGGGCTATAAACGTGAGGGAGAAGGAGAATGTATAGGGGCTATAAACGTGAGGGAGAAGGAGAATTGAAAACAAATTATCCCTGAATACCTCCTTCTCATGCTGGGTTCCTTGATTAATGTTGTTATTGTCAGGGTGATCGATATTGAAAGGCCGGAGAGAAATATGCTTCCTTTGTCTACCAATTCCTGCGTATTTTTTTTTTAGCGTACAATATAATGCAGTTCCCATTTCCTTTCGTTCTTTTTGTCTTGTGATCATATAATATATATATATATATATTGTTGAGTGATAAGGATATTTATTCATTATTTGCATACAATATTCAGTTGCCATTTCCTTTTGTTCTTTTTATCTTGTGATCATGTACATATTTTTATTGTTGAGTGCTAATGATGTGTATTCATGATTTGTTCTGCTTTCTTTCAGTGTCTCTCTTAATTGGCGTATTGGAAAGAAAGCTAGACATTCATCTCGAGAAGACTGGAGCATGCTAGCAAAACGAATGTGGTGAGTATTTGTTGTAATTTTGTTTTATTTATATACTTTCAATTAATTTCTCAGTGAACCTTTTCTCATTCTGCGGAGGCCAACTAGTCGCTGGCAGTGGTGGGTGGGGTGAGAGCTTTGAGTGTTGTTTTAAATTCCCTGTCTTCCATTTATAACAACTAGTATTATGTTTATATATGTAAAACCGGACTGCCTATTAGAGACCAAAATATCTATGTACTCTCTCTCACTCTCTCTCTCTCTCTTTCTAGGCAGTCGAGCTTGTTTTTTTGTTATAGTAGCGTTGAAAATAATGAGATGGAAATGAAATGTTGATTTTAATGGTGATGGTGGTGTGTTAATGTTGTTAGTGATGATAGTGGTAGTGGTGGTGTAGTAATGATGTTAGCGATGACAGGGGTGGTGGTGGTGAAAGTAGATTATGTTAGTGATGATGGTGTGATGATAGGGGTGGTGGTGTTGATAATAGATGATGGTGTGACAGGCGCATACATATACTGTATATACACAGACAAACACAGACACACAATGACGCACACATGAGTTAGTACAATACAGCACAGCTAGCGGCGGTGTGTAGGGTAACAAGATGGGTGTGTAGGGTAACAAGATGGGTGTGTAGGGTAACAAGATGGGTGTGTAGGGTAACCACATGGCTAGCACAACAAGAATAGCAAAGCGACATATTTACCAGCAGGACAAAAAAAGAAAAAAAAAATGGGGAAGGTGCCAGAGTATATACATAAATACATACATACATGCATACGTACATACATACATACATACCAGCAGGATTATAAAAGATAAAGCACCTACTGTAGCAAACCCAAGACAAAATACAATACATTACCAACAATACACCACCAAAGCGGACTTTCCTCTAACTTTCACTCTGTTGAGCACCATCTCTCCTCCTACAAACCTGATCTTCTCTTCCTCACCGAAACTCAGGTGTCTGTAGCAACATCCAGCAACCCCTTCTCTGTATCCTCCTACTTTCTCTATCCTAGTTTCAAAGCCAAAGGCGGATGTTGTGCATATGTGCACAACAAACTCACTTGCTCTCGTGTTCCCGATTTCGACTCCTCTGAATTCTCAACTTTATGGCTCAAACTTTCCTGTCATTCTCTTACTAAATATTTCTGTGCTGTCTATCTTTCCCCTAACTCTACCAACTTTCCCAAATTCTTTGACTATCTAAACTCTACAGTGGAACACATTCTATCCATTTCTCCTTTCTCAGAAATCTCCCTCTTAGGAGATTTCAACGTTCACCACCGCCATTGGCTCTCCTCTCACACTACTGATCCACCTGGTGAACAAGCCTACGTCTTTTCTATCCTAAATGACCTAGAGCAGTTAGTTCAGCAACCCACCCGTATCCCGGATCGCATCGGAGATCGGCCCAACATTCTTGACCTGTTTCTAACTTCTAACCCTTCTTCTTATACTGTCGATCTTTTCTCTCCTTTGGGCTCCTCCGACCATAAACTTATCTCTGTCACCTGTCCTATCTCTCCAGTACAGCCACCCGATCCTCCTAGCCGGCGGCGCTTGTGGCACTTTGGCGCTGCCGACTGGGAGGCTCTTCGGCAGTACTTCTTTGATTTCCCATGGAATGATTTCTGCTTCCATGGCCGAGGACCCTCGGAGAGTGCTGAACGCATTACCGAGGTAATCCTATCGGGCATGGAAGCATACATTCCATTCTCTTTCTCTCAGACTAATGCTAAAAAATCTTGGTTTACTCACGCCTGTTCTACTGCTGTCCGCAATAAGGAGGAAGCATTCAAACGGTACCGACGCCTTAAAACTCAAGACTCTCATTCTTCATATGTTTCTGCCCGGAATCAAGCCAAATCTGTTCTTCGACTTGCCAAACACTCTTTCATCAATAATAAATGCACTGAACTATCCAACTCTAGCTCTTCCCAAGCTTTCTGGCATCTAGCCAAAAACCTCTCCAACAATTTCTCTTCCTCGTCTTTCCCTCCCCTTTCCCACTCTGATGGCTCAACCATCACTTCTTCCTCTGACAAAGCTAAACTCTTCGCTCAAACTTTTGCTAGAAACTCCACCTTGGATGATTCCGGTGCTATTCCTCCCTCTCCGCCCTCCTCTCTCTTACTTATGCCTAATATCCTAATCTCGTCTAAAGATGTACTTTTTACCCTCTCTGGGCTTAACACTAATAAGGCGTACGGTCCGGACGGTGTTCCTCCTGTTGTTCTCAAAAACTGTGCTTCCGTGCTGACTCCCTGCCTAGGCAAACTCTTTCGTCTCTGTCTATCCTCTAACGTCTTCCCTTCATGCTGGAAGTTTGCTCACATTCAACCTGTCCCAAAGAAGGGTGACCGCTCTCAACCCTCCAACTATCGTCCAATTGCTCTTATCTCTTGTCTTTCTAAAGTTTTTGAAACTATTCTTGCTTCCAAATTTCTTAAGCATTTCTCTTCTCATAATCTGCTCTCAGATCGCCAGTATGGCTTCCTTAAGGGTCGCTCTACTGGTGATCTTCTTTCATATCTTACTAACTCTTGGTCATCCTCCTTTCGGGACTTCGGTGAGACTTTTTCTATTGCACTAGACATATCGAAAGCCTTCGATAGAGTCTGGCATAAATCTTTAATTTCTAAACTACCCTCCTTCGGTTTCTATCCCTCCATCTGTGCCTTTGTCTCTAATTTCCTTTCCGGCCGTTCCATAGCCGCGGTTGTGGACGGCCATTGTTCACTTCCTCACCCTATAAACTCCGGTGTTCCTCAGGGCTCTGTCCTATCTCCTATTCTCTTTCTAATTTTTATAAATGATCTCCTTAACTGTACCTTAATTCCCATCCATTCATACGCAGACGACTCAACCTTACACTACTCCATTAGTTTTTCAGAACGCCCCAGCCAGCAATCTCTCAACAACAAACGTAATGAAGCCATAGAACTCTTAAATTCTGATCTAAATACAATTTCCAATTGGGGCAGAGAAAACCTTGTTAACTTTAATGCTTCCAAAACCCAATTTCTCCATCTATCTACCCGTCAGGATCTCCCAGAGGACTATCCCTTATTCTTCAACAATACAAAAATCAACCCTTCATCTTCTCTCAATATTCTTGGTGTCTCTTTTTCTTCTGCTCTCATTTGGAAGGACCATATTACCAGTCTTGCTAAGGCAGCCTCCCAGAAGCTGGGTGTGCTCAACCGCCTTAGGGGGTTCTTTTCCCCTGCACAGCTTCTTGCTCTGTACAGGGGCATAGTGCGCCCTTGTATTGAGTATTGTTCACATGTGTGGGGAGGTTCCTCTCACACCGCTCTCCTAGACAAAGTTGAAAGGAAGGGCTTTCGTATCATTAACTCCCGTCCACTCACCAACTCTCTGCAATCTCTCTCTCTCCGCCGCAATGTTGCATCTCTCTCGCTATTCTATCGCTACTATAATAATCAGTGTTCCTCAGAGCTATCCCAGTGCATACCACCTCCTTTACGTAGGGCACGTGGTACCCGTCTTGCAACTCAATCCCACCCCTACTCTGTGCAACTCTCCAACCCAAGAGTGAAACGTTACTCTCAAACTTTCTTCTACTCAACAGCTGAGCTCTGGAACTCTCTCCCAGAATCAGTCTTTCCCTCTTCCTATGACTTAAATTGCTTCAAACTCCGTGTGTCCAGGCATTTTGGCTCGAACGTCCCTTGATTTTGGCCCTGTCACTCTTTCAACTATGGGGGAGGCACTCGCTATAGGCAGTTATGCCTTTTGCCTCCCTCAATCACATAGAAAAAAAAAAAAAAAAAAAAAAACAAACATTACAAAATAAAACAACATATAAATAATTAAACAATACAAAACCAAGCAAATGCACACCACCATCATTACTACCAACAACAAAAACAAAAACAACAAAAACAACAAATACACAACTAATCAAAACAAAGCAGAACAAAAACACACCAACATTAACAACACATAAAGAACGAAGCAATACAAAACCAAGCAAATACACTCCACCACTATTACTACTACCACCAGCAACAACAACAAATACAGAACTAATCAAAACGAAGCAGAGCAAAAACACACCATTACTACCACCACCACCACCACCAACAACAACAACAACAAAAACGACAAATACAGAACTAATCAAAACGAAGCAGAGCAAATACAAACCACCACCACTATAACAACAACAACAACAGAAAAAACAACAAATACAGAACTAATCAAAACGAAGCAGAGCAAATACAAACCACCACCACTATAACAACAACAACAACAACAACAGAAAAAACAACAAATACAGAACTAATCAAAACGAAGCAGATCAAAAACATACCACCACCACTATAACAACAACAACAACAACAACAACAAAAAACAACAAATACAGAACTAATCAAAACGAAGCAGATCAAAAACATACCACCACCACTACCACAAACAACAAAAGCGACAACAGAAACAAAAAATACAGAACCAAACCACACAAAACAGAGCAAATATACAAACCACCACCCCACCACCATCAACAACAACAACAGCAGATAAAATAAATGCAGAGCCAAGTAAAATACACAATTGAGCAAATATACACCACCACCAAACTATGTCAATAACATAGCAAGTATACATGCTGTAGGTATGTATATGGTGCTGGAATAATATTTCAATGAATAAATAGGGACGAGAGAAAAATAGCTAATGACAAGATAGATATAGATAGATAGATATATAGATAGATACATAAATAAATCGTTAGCTAGATATATACATATATAGATATATTGATAGACACAGATAGATAGATAGATAGATCGATAGATAGACAGACCGATAGATATATAGATATATACGTATATGAATAGATATACATATATAGATTGCTAGATAGATAGATAGATAGATAGATAGAAAAATAGATATTTAGACAAATAGATAGATAGATGGACAGACAGACAGATAGATAGATATATAGATAGATAGATAGATAGGTAGATAGATAGACAGATCCATAGATAGATAAATTAGATAGATAGATAGATATATATAGATATAGATATAGAAAGAGCGAATACCATCCACCGATGTTTTTCCGGCATTTTGCATATATAACTCCAGGCAATTTTGTTTATAAATCCCGTTGTTTACTGGTCGGGACATTGGCAATACTTTTTTTTTCCCCTGTGGTTTCTATAGTAGTGCTTGGTTTTTGGTCTATATATTTATTAATATATTTATTTTTGAGTTTCCTCGCTAGACCTCCATCAAGCTTAGAATAGCACCCCCTAGACCCCCCCCCCCCCCCTTCAAGATAAATGTTTACATTTTTCGGTAGAAACATTTCTTTCTAAAATTACCGGCTCGCTATCGCTCGTCAGGAAAAAATCGACACCAAAATGGCACGAAAGGTCTTAACATTGACGAGGAATTTGGGTGAAATGTCTTAAAATCGACAAACTAACGGCAGGAAAATCTCAAACCTCGAAACTAATATGCTAAACATGAGGGAGAAGGGGGTCCAGAGAAGTACTACTATTTTGTTAGCGTATGTTTGATATCAGAAATCATTTGATATATTTTTGTGTGAAGTCTGCTGAAACATTAGAACAAAATAGGTCAATCAACGTTCAAAGAGAAAATAATGTTACTAAAGTTAAATGCGTGTTTGTGTCGGTGTGTGTGTTATTGTTTATCATATGTGCGGAGGCAGTGGTATCACACACACATGTTCTGTCCATATCATTTGGACTAATATCCAGCCTACCCATCACCTGTCTGTCTGTTTGTCTCATCAAAATATCCTCCAAGATTGCTTACACACACACACACACACACACACACACACACACACACACACACACACACACACACATACATACATACATACATACACACACACACACACACACACACACATACACACACACACACACACACACACACACACACACACACACATACACACAACACACACACACACACACACATACATACATACATATATACAAGAATACAATTATAACACAATAGGATTTCGACCCCACTCGCTAAAAAGGTTCTCGACGAAATTTTAGCGCTCTAATAATTCTATTTTAAAACTCATTCTTTTACTTCACCTTTATCTAATGTGGCCAGACGAACGTTCCTATCACCCCCTCACCCCCCCTTATCTCTCTCTCTCTCTCTCTCTCTCTCTCTCTCTCTCTCTCTCTCTCTCTCTCTCTCTCTCTCTCTCTCTCTCTCTCTCTCTCTCTCTCTCTCTCTCTCATCAGTAATTTAATCTGTTCGGCAATCTCCCATATAATATCCAATACGATGATTGATTTATCTATCTATACCCTTGTTTGTCTCTCTGTCTGTCTACTTGGCTGTCTCTCTTCACTTGTCTCTCTTCACTTGTCTCTCTTCACGTGTCTCTCTCCCCATTTGTCTCTCCATCTATCATTCTCCATCTGTCTCTCTCCATTCGTCTTTTTCCATGTCACTCTTCTCTTGTCTCTCTTCATGTGTCTCTCCATTTGTCTGTCCATCTATCATTCTCTCCACTTGTCATTCTCCATCTGTCTTTCTCTCTCCATCTGTCATTCTCCATCTGTCTCTCTCCATTTGTCTCTCTCTCAGCCTGTCATTCTCCATCTGTCTCTCTCTCTCTCTTTCCATCTCTCTATCTCTCTCCATCTGTCTCTCTCCATTTCTCTATAACTATTTATCTATATTTGTATCTACTTTTACAATCGCGGAAAAAAAAAAAATTGCACTAACGCTCCAAGCATTCTGGAAGTAGGTAGAAGTCTTTTGATAAACCAGATTTATGTTTCACCTGGTTCATTTCGTTCACACAATTTATCGCTCACCGGTGTCAGGATGATTTATCCTGCGAGTGTACTGTCGGGCTAATAAGTCATGACTCAGCTGTCATTACGTTTGGCTTGCTCTGTGCTGTATTAATGTCTGTCAGATGTTGAATAGGGTGGAAAAGTGAAGGAACATGGTTGTATAATCTCACTCGAAAAGAGTAAATCATGTTGAAATATTGCTGATACCAATTATTGATCAAAACATAATTGGTGCCGAAACATCACTTATTAGCGCGACTGTACATAGGTGTAGAAAGGAGTACGGACAAAAACAGATTTATTGATTCTTACGAGCCTGCGTGTGGATAATCTATCTATCCAATGTGAACTATTATGTTTTTTACACTGTTACGGCTGGATCGGCAATACATATTCGGGATTCTTGATCGTAGGACAGAAATGGCTTATGTGACAACGACACGCTCGATTCCAGTCCCAAATACTATATGCTCCAGACAACAAAAGCACCAACGCCCTACAGAGTTATCGTCTATGGTAACGAGGTACCTTAACTCGGCGAAAGTGTACAACAGGGGTAGGCTATGAGGCTAAACTCCCTCAGACATTTATAGGTTACGTTATGACTAAAGAAATGCAATACTCAAGAAACTACGTTAATATTAAGCCTCTAATAATGTAGAATAGAAGCAGGCTAAAGGTATGACAGTGAAATGCTAAATGACAAATGTACACGCCTATTTGAAAGCGCGTGCACTAGAATAACTGTCCCCTACTAACATGCACTAGCATGTAGCATACAAGATGTTCATGATCCAGTAGATACCTAATAATACACATGGAAGGAACATAAATAGTAGTCACTTATTATAAGAATGAATCTATACTTGGAATAACTAAAAGGTTGCAGGCAACAGTACTGCGCCGGTAGCCTACTACCGCATAGGCTACTTCGCTTCTCTCACTCTGTCTCCCCTCTGAGTCCGTATGCGCCCTACGCAACGGAACTCCGGACACAGCAGCAAAACGACAGTGCAGTTAATTGATACATGAAAGTATTAATAGTGTTGTCTTGTGTGTGAGTAATGTGTATTGTAAAGTGTTATATACATAAACTTAAAGAGAGCTGCAATGCATAGTAAAATAAAGATATCACCCACTCATCATCCCCATGTGTTCTAGCTAGCAGGCCAAGTCACAGGAACAACGAGTCCCAGCACCGAAAGCGAGAACCCAGGAAAAGACTGCAGAGAACACAAGGACAGATAAATTACGTTACTCTACTATACCGGCACTACGAGCGAGCTGTAGTCTCTGGTACTGCACTCGCTCCTGGCTCGGTAGGCAAATCAAGGCTAAGTCCTCGCCCCTCTACAGACAACTCCTGGGCATGGTCGGGCTCTTACACATGGCACTAGTCTAGTCACAAATTGGATGATGAGCTGGGCATATAACTCGTGAACATGTAGAACGTTCACCAACTATCCTCATCAAGAAGATCGCTGTTCACATTAACCCCTTAAATCTAATACATGTAAATATATGCTTGTCCTAAGAGTAATACGAGAGGTGAGTGCTGAAACTCCTTTAGGACCTCAAGGGAAGGGTATGCATTTAAATAGAGAGAAGAATGAAATGAGAGTAATGTCGTCAGAGAGAAAGAGTTCAACCGTGAGAAATTGGGAGAGAGGGCAAGGGATGTTAGAATCTCAAAGGTTCTAGGCAACCTGATCATGGAACACACAGCGAGCCTCCAGGCAATGTGCAGCACGACAACATGGGCAACCCAGGCAGCATAGGCAGGCGGCAATGGACTACCAACCCTGTCGCACCTAGCTATAAGCGCAAGGCTGCCAACCGGTCCATACGTCTGGCAACCACCACTCCGGCAGCGTGGCGCGCTGCTACCCTCTCGCTCTGAAAACTAACTCACTCTCTCTCTCTGAACTCCCATTGTCTTATCTATCAACTTCTCTATTGATACTACATATTAAATGGAAGGTCTCGACATGGCTTAAAACAAAACCCACCACTGGTTAGCACATGACGAGACCTTTGCAGAGATACAAAGAACATAGTTATACGTTGTCACACTCAATATAAGCAGCCAGCACGGTACAGCGGTACAGCGGTACCACACAGTGGCGGTACAGTGGAGTACCAAGGAGTACAATCAGGTTACGTTGCCACGCACTGGGTGCGTCACAGCCCCCCCAAGATTTTAGATAATCGACCTTAGAAGCATTATCAAAATCTGACAGGCAACAAACCGACCTGCTACCCTTAGCTGCCACTAATTGCAAAAGGTGCACAACAACTGAAGTGTGAATTATACATAAAACACAATATCGCATGCATCATGCTACAACAATAAAGACTTACAAAACTAAAAAAACAAATTCTCGTTTATTTTATTGTTTTATAATCTTTTTGGACGGCGTTATGATAGCCTAATTTTACTCCTGCTCAACCCACACACCGTGCACGACTATCCTGGATCATCAACCCTTGATAGACAATCTGCTATCACGTTCTCACTCCCGGCAATATGCTGAATGTTGAGATTATACTCTTGGAGCATTAGGGACCACCTGGTCAACCGCATATTCCGATTGTGAAACTGATTTAGGAATTTCAAGGGATGATGGTCCGTATAAATCGTCACTACCGGGCCGTAGGCTGGAACATAAACTTCGAAATGTTTGAGCGACAAAACGATAGCAAGAAGCTCCTTCTCTATAGTCGAGTAATTCCTTTGTGCCGAATTAAACTTGCGAGAAAAGAAGCTCACTGGGTGTTCCAAGCCCTCGGAATCAGTCTGCAGTAACACTGCCCCGGCACCCACACCGCTGGCATCAGTCGCCAGCTGAAAACTCCTGGAGAAGTCTGGGGCTCTCAAAATCGGATGTGTACACAGCAGGTGCTTGACTAGGTCGAAAGCCCTCTGACACTCCGCAGCCCAACAGAACTTCACTGACTTCGACAGTAGATCAGTTAACGGTGCTAAGACAGTAGAGTATCCCCGGATGAAGCGCCTATAATAGCCTATCATACCTAGGAACCGCATGACCTGGCGCTTAGTGGTGGGCCTGGGAAACATATTAATAGCCTGTATCTTGCTCAGGGGGGGGCACACCCGGCCTAACCCGACCACGAAGCCAAGATACTGCACAGTAGCCTTTACAAACTCGCACTTCCTCAGGTTCACCACCAGCCCAGCATCGTGCAACTTCCCAAACAGGGTCTCTAAGTGCCTTAGGTGATTTTCAAAATCGTCATCATACACTATCACGTCATCAAGGTAGACCGTGCAGTTAGGGATTTCGTCACAAATATCGTTCATCAGGTTCTGAAACGTGGCAGGTGCGTTCTTAAGCCCATAAGGCATTACGTTACATTGGTAGGTCTTGCCATCTACCACAAAACCACAAACTTGCTTAGCTCGGTCCGACAGGGGTACTTGCCAGTAGCCTTTTACAAGATCAATTTTAGTAAGGTACTTTGCATTCCCTATCTTGTCCACGCTGTCGTCAACTCAAGGCAAAGGGTAAGGGTTGGTAGTGGTCAAGCCATTTAGCCTACGAAAATCTATGCAGAACCGCACCTTGCCGTCAGGTTTTGGCTGCAACGTGACGGGTGATGTCCACTTCACATAACCTTCAGTGATCATCCCTCTCTCAACCATGTACTTTAACTCCTCCCGTAAAGCTGGCAACTTTACCGGGGGCACACGGTAGGGCACTGACTTGAAGGGCACATTATCACCGACGTCCACGTCGTGCGTTACCTGAGTAGTGAGACCTGGGTGTTCGGCGAAAACAGAGGGGTATGACCTGAACAGGCCTAGGACAGCAGCACCCTGGTGCTCAGGCAGGTGACTTACAGCTTGCCTAGCCTCTTGTTCAGTATTCCCCGCCCACTGTTCCGCGGAAATGACACAGTCCCAGCTATCCTCCTCAGCAGCATGACTGTCCCCACCTCCTTCTCCACCCTGGCCGCTGCAGGCCAGCACAGGGACAGTGAGAGGCTCTGAGGGGCGTCTCACATACTCTTTCATGAGGTTAACATGACATAACTGATGTTTTTTTCTACGGTCAGGTGTTGCAACGAGATAATCAAGGTCGGACAGTTTCTTAGCCACCACATACGGCCCAATAAACTTGGCAGAAAGGGGGTGTCCAGGCAAAGGTAAAAGCAACATTACCTCCTGACCCACCGAAAACTCCCGAAGCTCCACCTTGGCGTCATACTGGTGCTTCATGACCGCCTGTGCATTAACCAAGTTATTACCTGCCGCTGCCATGCAACCTATAAGTCTCTCCCGGCTCTCAAGGACATATTTAAGTACAGACCCCGGCTTCTCTTCGCCCTCCCAGATCTCTTTCACCATACTTAAAGGTCCTCTCACATTATGGCCAAAGACTAGTTGATTTGGACTGAACCCCAGGCTCTCTCCTGGGACTTCACGTGCAGCGAACAGAACATACGGCAGACCCAAATCCCAATCAGTGTCATGTTCTGCACAGTAACAGCGTAGCATACTCTTCAGGGTCGAGTGCCACCGCTCCAAGACTCCCTGACTCTCGGGATGGTAGGCTGACGACACTACAGAACATATACCGTGCAACTGAAGGGTTTGCTTGAACAATTTGGATGTAAAATTGCTCCCCTGGTCTGACTGCACCTCACGTGGAAATCCATAACGGGAACAGAACAATAATAAGTTTTTAACAACTGCCTTTGCCGAGCCGTTTCTCATGGGGTATGCGTCCGGGTATCTCGTAGCCACATCCATGATTGTCAACAGGAATTTATTGCCACTACTAGTAGGCGGGAAAGGGCCAACCAAATCTACTACAACTTTGCTGAACGGAGGCCCGGTGACAGGTATGGGAAACAAAGGTGCCTTCGGGATTGTCTGGTTAGGCTTCCCCGTTGTCTGGCAGGTCGCACACCCAGCCACCCATGCACAGACATCAGCCTTGACCCCAGGCCACCAGAAAAACCTGCCCAATGCCGCCAATGTTTTTGTTACCCCCAAATGACCCGCCACCGGCACATCATGCGCCAGACACAATAAGGACTCTGTATACTTATTTGGAACAACCACCTGGTCTACTACCCTCGCACCGCCCTCCCACTTCGATTTGGGGTCTAGAAATCTGCGGTACAATATCCTGTTGAGCCTAAAGAAATCTCCCGGCTTCGCATCCCCATCTTCCTCCAACTCTATGGCACCATTGCTATAACGAGCTAGGCTAGCGTCTTGCAGCTGCTGCTCACTAATGTCCCTGGGCGTCAATGCATCAAGATGGTTTTGTAATAAGACATTACCCCGGCTAGTAGGCTCTACTGCCTTAGTGGCTCTCGCTACAGCTCTTGCCTCACGCGAAGTCTTACCCAACTCTGCCTTGTTACACACCATATCTGGGCCAGAGTCAACTCCCGTGTTTATTATAGGTCCAAGTACCGAATCACCGAGAAGTGCAGCAGAATCAATGTCCCTTTTCCTGCCCTTAGCAACCTTCTCCTGATCCTTCCTCCACTGTCCCCGAGGTTGAGTGCTAGGCTGTGCAGGAGCCGCAGAGCGAGATCGGGTTACCACACAGGCCATCTTATCCTGTTGGCACCTCCCAACCCATTCCCGATTCTCACCATCCACGTCGGCCGCCCTCTCGGCAACGACTAAGGGTGGAGTCCCGGAAGTGGGCACCGCAAAGTCGTTGCCGAGAAGAAGGTCGACGCCCTCAACTGGCAAACACTCAACGATCCCTACATCCAGCTCCCTGCACACCTCTCCCACTCTCAACTCCAACCTCACAAGTGGGTATGACCTCGTAGCATTTATACCCTGCACCACAACAACTCTGGCCGCATTTATCGGTTTCCCTGTGAAGTTCCTCAACAAAGTTTGCGAAGCCCCCGTATCCCTCAGCAAGTCAACCCTCCGTAGTTCACTCCCCCAGCTCACAAACCCGTGCCTCCGATGGCTACAGAAAGTGTCCCGGACAGGTGTCGAGCCTTCCGTACGCTTCTTTACCGCGTGTGCCTCAGCTGCTGACAACCTACCCCGGGCAGTTGCTGCAGCCTTCAGAGACACACCGATACTGTGAACCAATGACACCGGCTTAGCGGGAGTGTTACTAGGGCACTCACGTGAATAATGGCCTAGCTTCTGACATTTGTAACATTTCACTTCCCCAATGGGCTTCTTCCCTTGTGCGGGCGAAGAAGGGGCCTGACCTTTAGTAAACGGGAGAGGCTTGTGTTTGTAGGTGTTATTAGGTGCAATGCATTTAGTGTGGTTATGTGTGTCATAGGATTTGTTATTATCGAAAACTCTGGTGGGTGGGGTATAGCGCCCCTTCTGCCCTGACTCAGCCCTCTGAGCGGCACCGCAACCACGAATCAATGATAATCTGAGGTCTGCCATCTTGGCAGCCTCCTCTACTGTCTTGGGACATTTTTCCTTAATGTTCAGCGTTAGATCGGTTCCAGTACATTTGTAAAACTGTTCCAGATAGAAAAGTTGCTTAATTTCCTCAGCCGACTCTGCGTGCTCGGACCGAAACCAGTTATTACCTGCATCTGTTAAGTCCCGTGCGTGCTCCATAAAACTGACGTCGCTCTTCTTATTCACGCCACGGAACTTCAATCTATAAGTTTCGGGTTGCAGTTCGTAGGCCCGGAGCACAGCCTCCTTCACCAGTCCATACACTACACTCTCGTCCAGTGACAGTGCATCGTAGGCTTTCAACCCCTTACCCACTAGACGTGATGAAACTAATGCTGCCCATTTAACCTCCGGCCAGTCATACTCACGACACTTCTTTTCGAAACGAGCAAAAAACTCAGTCACTGCTGTCTCATCAAATGCGGGTACTAACTTAATTAAATGCGAAAGTGAGTCTGTAACCCGGTGCCCACCACCGAGATGACGCCCCGTGGTCTCTACTCTAGACTTCTCGACATCCATTTCAGCCTGGTACCTGGTTGCATCCTGATTGGCTTGGATTCTAGCAACCTCTATGCGTTCTATACTAGCCTGTTGTATCTGAGTCTCCTGCAGCTTAATCCGTTCTATACTAGCCTGTTGTATCTGAGTCTCCTGCAGCTTAAACTTAGCTAGTTCTAGCTGAAATAACATCTCAGGAGACAGGCCTGGGTGGGGAGAGCACAAAATGGGGGATCCACACCGAGACGTGTTTACGGGTAAGCCAGCTTGCCCTTGAGAACCCTCCTGCTGCATCGTGCTAAGACTCGCTGGCTGAGGGCCCAGCTCAGGGGTAGAGTGGAATGGAGGCTTGGAGGGAACCCCCCAAGACCCCACTCCACCCACCGCCCCATCGCCATCACCCAACAAACATGCCACCAAATTCTTCTTGGGCCAACTGTCAGGACAGTCCCGCCCCAAAACCGTGGCTAAACAGCGAAGACCGTAACAATCAATAGCCTGCAGGCGCTGTTCGGTCAAAGGTGTCTGCAAAAATGCCCGGGCATCCCTCTCTCCACTTATAACACTCCCCTCCCTAAACATCTGTTGTACTTGCTGGTTACTAGGCTGTACCGTGTTATCCTCCCCCGTAAATGATGAGTCATTAGACATAGTGCTGGTTATACAATTGCTGTTCATAAAAAAAAGAAGTGCTTATTACTAATTGCAGTCTCGACTCACAAAATGTTAAAGATGCTTGAATGACTCTACTCTAGACACCCCCAACGAAACAATCTGCAAGTCCACCAATACAATAATGACACAATAAAAATTCCTCCAATATGCAAGAAAATTCTAGCCAGCTCTACTAGGTAGCATAGAATAGTTCTCCAAAAAACATGTGATAGGATACTACTGAATCTTGTGCAAGGTCGCCATTTTGTTACGGCTGGATCGGCAATACATATTCGGGATTCTTGATCGTAGGACAGAAATGGCTTATGTGACAACGACACGCTCGATTCCAGTCCCAAATACTATATGCTCCAGACAACAAAAGCACCAACGCCCTACAGAGTTATCGTCTATGGTAACGAGGTACCTTAACTCGGCGAAAGTGTACAACAGGGGTAGGCTATGAGGCTAAACTCCCTCAGACATTTATAGGTTACGTTATGACTAAAGAAATGCAATACTCAAGAAACTACGTTAATATTAAGCCTCTAATAATGTAGAATAGAAGCAGGCTAAAGGTATGACAGTGAAATGCTAAATGACAAATGTACACGCCTATTTGAAAGCGCGTGCACTAGAATAACTGTCCCCTACTAACATGCACTAGCATGTAGCATACAAGATGTTCATGATCCAGTAGATACCTAATAATACACATGGAAGGAACATAAATAGTAATCACTTATTATAAGAATGAATCTATACTTGGAATAACTAAAAGGTTGCAGGCAACAGTACTGCGCCGGTAGCCTACTACCGCATAGGCTACTTCGCTTCTCTCACTCTGTCTCCCCTCTGAGTCCGTATGCGCCCTACGCAACGGAACTCCGGACACAGCAGCAAAACGACAGTGCAGTTAATTGATACATGAAAGTATTAATAGTGTTGTCTTGTGTGTGAGTAATGTGTATTGTAAAGTGTTATATACATAAACTTAAAGAGAGCTGCAATGCATAGTAAAATAAAGATATCACCCACTCATCATCCCCATGTGTTCTAGCTAGCAGGCCAAGTCACAGGAACAACGAGTCCCAGCACCGAAAGCGAGAACCCAGGAAAAGACTGCAGAGAACACAAGGACAGATAAATTACGTTACTCTACTATACCGGCACTACGAGCGAGCTGTAGTCTCTGGTACTGCACTCGCTCCTGGCTCGGTAGGCAAATCAAGGCTAAGTCCTCGCCCCTCTACAGACAACTCCTGGGCATGGTCGGGCTCTTACACATGGCACTAGTCTAGTCACAAATTGGATGATGAGCTGGGCATATAACTCGTGAACATGTAGAACGTTCACCAACTATCCTCATCAAGAAGATCGCTGTTCACATTAACCCCTTAAATCTAATACATGTAAATATATGCTTGTCCTAAGAGTAATACGAGAGGTGAGTGCTGAAACTCCTTTAGGACCTCAAGGGAAGGGTATGCATTTAAATAGAGAGAAGAATGAAATGAGAGTAATGTCGTCAGAGAGAAAGAGTTCAACCGTGAGAAATTGGGAGAGAGGGCAAGGGATGTTAGAATCTCAAAGGTTCTAGGCAACCTGATCATGGAACACACAGCGAGCCTCCAGGCAATGTGCAGCACGACAACATGGGCAACCCAGGCAGCATAGGCAGGCGGCAATGGACTACCAACCCTGTCGCACCTAGCTATAAGCGCAAGGCTGCCAACCGGTCCATACGTCTGGCAACCACCACTCCGGCAGCGTGGCGCGTTGCTACCCTCTCGCTCTGAAAACTAACTCACTCTCTCTCTCTGAACTCCCATTGTCTTATCTATCAACTTCTCTATTGATACTACATATTAAATGGAAGGTCTCGACATGGCTTAAAACAAAACCCACCACTGGTTAGCACATGACGAGACCTTTGCAGAGATACAAAGAACATAGTTATACGTTGTCACACTCAATATAAGCAGCCAGCACGGTACAGCGGTACAGCGGTACCACACAGTGGCGGTACAGTGGAGTACCAAGGAGTACAATCAGGTTACGTTGCCACGCACTGGGTGCGTCACAACACCAACCAACTAAACTCAATTAATGAATTCAACAAATACATGTGGCCTTCCGAGGGCTCGAACCCAGGATGCTCACATCGAAAACCCACGCACTATGCATTATGCTATCAAGACAGTTAAAGAAATATGGACAAGCCTACGATTTATTATGCAGTTTCGAATCCTGCATATCAATCTATAAAATGGACAACACATAATAGGATCTCTCTCTCTCTCTCTCTCTCTCTCTCTCTCTCTCTCTCTCTCTCTCTCTCTCTCTCTCTCTCTCTCTCTCTCTCTCTCTCTCTCTCTCTCACACACACACACACCAATATCTTATCCAACTCCCTCTCTCCTCCATCACGGCCAATCCCTCCCTGTCTCGCCTGGGTTTCGTACGTCTAAGATCAGGTGAGGTGTAATGGCTGAACTGGGTGATTGGTTGAGCTTCGGGTTAAGATCAGGTTAGGTTGATGTGATTGGTAGAGCTTCAGGTTAAAGTCAGGTAAGGTTGAGTAGTGTGATGGGTAGAGTTTCAGGTTAAGATCAGGTAAGGTTGATTAGTGTGATAGGTAGAGCTTCAGGTTAAGATCAGGTAAGGTTAGTGTGATGGGTAGAGCTTCAGGTTAGGGTCAGGTAAGGTTGAGTAGTGTAATAGGTAGAGCTTAAGGTTAAGGTCAGGTAAGGTTGAGTAGTGTGATAGTTAGAGCTTCAGGTTAATTATAAGATCAGGTAAGGTTGAGTAGTGTGATAGGTAGAGCTTCAGGTTAAGGTCAGGTAAGGTTGAGTAGTGTGATAGTTAGAGCTTCAGGTTAATTATAAGATCAGGTAAGGTTGAGTAGTGTGATAGGAAGAGCTTCAGGTTAAGATCAGTTAAGGTTGATTAGTGTGATAGGTATATCTTCAGGTTAAGGTCAGGTAAGGTTGATTAGTGTGATAGGTAGAGCTTCAGGTTAAGATCAGGTAAGGTTGATTAGTGTAATAGGTAGAGCTTCAGGTTAAGATCAGGCAAGGTTGATTAGTGTGATAGGTAGAGCTTCAGGTTAAGGTCAGGTAAGGTTGAGTAGGTTCTACGAGTGAGGGTCTGAGTCTGGAGGGTGAGACGGTGAAGCACTTGGGCGAAGCAACCAGCCGCTTCAGAGATGGAGCTGCTTCGAGCCATGATGGATGCTTCACATGTCTCACTCCCCAGACTGGAACAAGACCTCACGGGCTTCACCGTGTTGAGCGGTGGAATGTACAGGCTCTCAGCCTATGCCCGAGAGGGAGTAGTTGGAATATAGAAAAAAAAAAAAAAAAAAAAAAAGTGTGATAGGAAGAGCTTCAGGTAAGGTTAGGGTGATAGGTAGAAATTCAGGTTAGTTATAAGATCAGGTAAGGTTGAGTAGTGTGATTGGTAAAGCTTCAGGTTAAGATCAGCCAAGGTTGAGTAGTTTGATAGGAAGAATTTTAGCTTAGCTGTAAGATTGCGTGAAGTAGGATAGATCGTGATAGTTGTGTTCTAGGTTAACTATTAGATTAAGTTAAGGAGAGATGGGTCGTTTTTTATTCATGTTTAGCCCCATTAGTTTTCAGATTTTATGACGTTCGGCCCATTAGTTTGGTGATTTTAAGACCTTTCGCCCGCATTTCTCTGTCAATATTAAGCATTTTCGTGTCATTACAAGTGTTCTCGCACGCCAGGCTTTGGCCAGGCTTATGAATATTCATTCGCTCGCCAGGCTTCGGCCGGGCTTATGAATATTCATAAAATACCTAAATTATTGCTACGGACGATCTTTTAAGATTCAGAAGGACCTTTAATAATCAAGTATAGTATGAATCCCACCTGTCCTTCCTGTTGCTTCGTTAAAACACACACACACACACACACACACACACACACACATTATCACACACACACTCTCAGCCCGTAGCCTAGTGGTAGAGCTCTCGTCTCACACACGAGGGGCCGGGGGTTCAATCCCCGGCCGGGCGGAGACAAATTGGGCTTGTCTCCTTTCATGTGTTAGCCTCAGTTCACCTAGCTGTAAATAGGTACCTGGAATAAGTGGACGACGTTGTGACGTCCCATCTGGGGTTGGCAAAAATGGTACAAGGCGAGATGGGTATCATATGGTTCACCTAAGCTGATGGCTACCTAAGCCTTCGGGCGAGATGGTACCGTCTATAGTGAGAATGGTACCATACAGATCCACCCTAAGCCTTAGTTTCCGATGTCGCCAATTGGGCTAAAAATACAGACTACACACACATCCACAGCCATTCCAACGATACATATAACACCTACACATATAGGAGGCGGGAAATAACGAGCATGCTCACTCCCGCAATACAACTAGAGTAAGTACAACTAGAGTAAGTACACACACACACACACACACACCACCAAAAGCCAATTTCTCCATTTTACTATCCGTCCAGAACTTCCAGACGACTTTTCCTTATACTTCAACAATACAAAAATCAATCCCTTCATCTTCTCTCAATATTCTTGGTGTCTCTTTTTCTTCTGCTCTCACTTGGAAGGACCATATTACCAGTCTTGCTAAGGCAGCCTCCCAGAAGCTGGGTGTGCTCAACCGCCTCAAGGGGTTCTTTACCCTTGCACAGGTTCTTGCTCTGTACAGGGGCATCGAAACCTAAAGGACACGAAAGATCTTAATATTGATAACAACATGAGGCTAAAGATTTCTAAATCGCCAAACTAACGGAACGAAAGTCATAAAACCTCAAAGCTAATATGCTAAACATGAGGGAGAAGGAGGTCCAGACAAAAGCGAGTACTACCCCCTTAAGTATCTCTATCTACCGCCCTCCTCCCTCGTCTATCTCCACCAATCTCTCTGTATCTCCAGCCTCCCATCCCCTCCCCTCCCTCCTCCCCCCCCCCTTTTTGCCATCTACCCCCCTCCCCTCCCTCCTCCCCCCCCCCCTTGCCACCTCCATCCCCCTCTGCATGTCCATTAGTCCACACCAATTTCAGTCTCTCGCTTACGACAATATTCAATCAATGGCCTTTCGCTGTCATTAGAGATCCTATCGTAATGGAGACCGGCCAACCCCCACCGCCCATGTTGGTGCCCCTGGTGTCATTAGCCTATCTATATACTGTACCGGGTGTTGCAGAAATATCTTACATACATTTCAGAATGAATAGACATGGCAATAATAAATGTACTTTTCTAAATGATGGTTTGAGAAGATTATATTGTTTCACCAACCAACTTCACTTCTAAACTCAATTAATGAAATCAACAAATACATGTGGCACTCCAAGGACTCCAACCTAGATTTACATATTTACCGAGGTATTACACAATAATTAGGGAAGTCTTGGAGGTGAAAACGACCAAAGTACCATCACCTTCATTACTTTTTAATATTGTCATTAAGAGAGCCCACCTCGCATTTTGTTCTCTTTCTCTCCCTCTATCTTTGGCTTGTATCCATTCTGCCCCATTCTGCCTACTGTTTTAAGACGTTTACCCCCCATCCAGGTGTCAATATTTTCCTGGCGAGCGGTAGCGAGCCAGCATATTTATATATATATATATATATATTTATTTTGACAGCAAGCTAAATTTGTACATTTTTCGATAGAAAATGTCTCCGGCGAAGCCAGATTTCTCCATACAATGCTGGCTTGCTATCGCTCGTCAGGAAGAAATCGACACCTGGATGGGGATAAACGTCTTAACACAGTTGGCTAAATGGGGCCGAATGGATACAAGCCAGGGAAAAGAGAAAAGGAGAGAAAGATAAAAATATTGTCTCTAGATCGAAGTAAACTCCTCTAGATCTGGCTGGAAAGTAGCTAAATTGGTTGGATAAGTTAGTAAGACACCCAAAAGAAAAGTATGGCCAATTTCTCCTGACACAACATCTCTAGCTGTCATGAGTTAACTCCCTAAATCTATCTTCTTTTATCTCTTTAACTAAACTCTCAATTTCCATATCTAATCATCTGTGACTCTCAATTCTCTCTCTCTCTCTCTCTCTCTCTCTCTCTCTCTCTCTCTCTCTCTCTCTCTCTCTCTCTCTCTCTCTCTCTCTCTCTCTCTCTCATTCGTCATTGCTTCCGATCCATCTTCCCCGATCTCTCTGCACACACGCCGTGCCATTCGTCTTAGCCCTGTAGTAGCTGTGTGTGTGTGTGTGATGTAGTGGTGGTGTTTGTGTGTTATGTTGTGTGTGTGTGTGTGTGATGTAGTGGTGAGTGTGAGTAGTAGTGGTGGTGTGTGTGTGTTTATGTGTGTGTGTGCCTGTCAGTATGTATGTGTGATGCTGGTGGTGTGTGTAATGTAGTGTACAAAGGAGTACAAAGGAGTACAAAGGAAATCAAGCAACAACAGGTCTAGTGACCCTTCTAGGCTGCTTGTCCTCCAAAACACTGAGGATCAAGTGTCCAAACAGTGGTTTAGAGTGGGTAAGGGAACATTGGAAAGGGAACTACTGCCCTAGAACTAATGTCCGTGGCAGGATTAGAAAGTTAGTAGGGGACAGATGGGTTAGTAACTGAGGGGGGTATACAATAAAGTTATTCATTTACAAACGCAGTCAGTCGCGGGTTTGATGCGAGATATTTGTCTAAGCGGAGTTTAAATGAATCAACGGTGCTGCAGTCTATAACGTCTCGGGGAAGCCCATTCCACAAGTTGACAACTCGATTGAAGAAGAAATTCTTAGATTCGTGTGAGTTAAAAGATTTACCAATAATTTTGCAACCGTTTCCCCGCGTGTAATTAGATTGGTCGATAGTGAAGTACTTACTACAGTTCATATTGTCGATGCCTTTGATGATTTTGAACACTTGAATTAAGTCGCCTCTTAATCTGCGCTGGGTTAAAGGAAATAGATTTAATTTTCTAAGACGCTCTTCGTATGGTTTGTTCTTTAGGCTAGGTATCATTTTGGTAACTCTACGTTGAACTCGTTCTAGCTTGTTTATATCTTTTTGGTAATAAGGGCACCAGGATTGAACGCAGTATTCCAGAAGAGGGCGGACTAAGGAATTGTAAAGGGTTAGGATAACATCTTTGGATTTATGCTCAAATGACCTGCCTATAAAGCCAATTATTTTGTTTGCCTTCTTAACAACTTCTGAACATTGTTGACTCGGTTTTAGGTTACTCGATATTGTTACTCCCAGATCGGTTTCTTTGTTTACATTCTTAAGCTGAGTGCCATTCATCGAATAGTTTGCTTTCTCATTTAGGTATCCGATATGTAGTACTTTACATTTATCCGCATTGAAACTCATTTGCCAAATTTGGGCCCAACATGACAATTTATCTAGATTGTGTTGCATATCGTCAACTTGTTCTTTTGAGAGTACGCTATTTGCAATTTTTGTATCGTCAGCAAATTTCGAGACTGTACAGGTGAGACCCTCATCTATGTCGTTGATGTAAATTAGAAAGAGAATTGGTCCTAGTACCGATCCCTGGGGTACCCCACTACTTACATTGGTCCATTTAGATGCCTTACCGTTTATGACTACTCTTTGCTTTCTGTCGCTGAGCCAATTTTCTATCCATTTCAACACACCGTCTTGTATTCCATGCGCTTTTAGTTTTAGCAGTAATCGTTTGTGGGGAACTTTGTCAAAGGCCTTTTGAAAATCAAGGTATATAATATCTACAGCTTTACTCTCATCGTAGAGGTTGAAGATATCGTGGAAGAAGTCTAAGAGGTTTGTTAAACAGGAACGTTTTTTACGAAAGCCGTGTTGAGTATCTTTAAGTAAGTTATTTGCCTCTAAGTGATTTACGAGTCTGTCTCTTATGACCGTTTCTAGCATTTTACATACAATTGAGGTTAAGCTAATTGGACGATAGTTACTGGGTAGGGATTTGCTGCCTTTTTTGAATATCGGTGTTACGTTGGCTAGCTTCCACTGATCAGGCATAGTCCCAGACTGCAAGGATTCATTGAATAGCAATGTCAGTGGTTTGGAGAGCTCATCCTTCGCTTCCTTTAGAACTCTAGGTGAGATTGTATCAGGTCCAGGCGTTTTATTTACCTTGAGTTTATCTAAACAATTCAATACTTCTCTCTCTGTAACGGTGATATTGCTTAGAACATCTGAATTATCAATCTGAATCGGCGATGGTGTAGGGATATCACTGAGGTCTTCGGTTGTAAAAACTGATGCAAAGAAGGTATTGAGGGCATTACTCATTTGTACTTCGTCTTTGGTGTATTCTCCATTTTCATCGACTAACGGTCCAACAGTTGAAGTAACTACTTTTTTCTTTCTGATATAACTATAGAATTCTTTCGGGTTTGTTTTACTTTGATTCGCAACATGTAACTCCAGGGTCTTTTTACTTTGCTTAATTAACTTTTTGGCTTTGCGTCGTAGCTCTACAAATTTCACCCGTTCTTCGTCATTTTGTGAGGATTTTAATCTATCATTAGCAAATTTTTTAGCAAGCAGACAGTCTGAAATATCTTTATTCCACCATTTGGGCTTATCATTTTGGCCTGGACGCCGTATTTTCGATGGTATGCAGTCTTGCACTGCCTTAAGGTAAGTGGTTGTGAAACACTCCCAAGATGTATTTATGTCGTTATTGTTAGTCAGAAAGCTCCAGTCAGTTTCTTTAAGTTTTGATTTAAGTTTATGAAAATTTGCTTTCTTGAAATTAGGGACTTTCTCAATGCTGCTATTTGATTTGTTACTAGTAAACTTTAAAGTGAAAGTTATCGTACGATGGTCGCTGTTACTGAATTCATCACCAACATTCAAATTCTCTATTAATTCTTCTTTTGTTGCGAGTACAAGGTCAAGCACATTATTACCACGGGTCGGAGATTGTACAAATTGAAAAAGTGAACTCTCTTGCAAGTTAGCATAGAGGTCATGTCCAGAGTGTGAAGTAAGAATATCGCCCCATTTAGTCACGGGTAAGTTGAAATCGCCAAGAATTACGGTATCTTGTATGTTAGTTATTTCTGCAATTTGTTCATAAATTTCACTGTCAGTTTGCACTGATTGAGATGGGGGTCTGTATAATAAAGCTAGTGTTATTTTAGTTCCTCGTTTATTATTTAATAGTACGTAAGATATGTCTATATTCGCAATTTGAGGTTTTGACATTAAGACGGGATTAAGACTTTCCTTTATAAAAAACAGAACTCCTCCTCCATTTCTATTGATCCGACTTTTCTCAAACATTGTATAACCAGGAAGCGTATATTCGGCTAAAAAGTCTCTGTCTTCCGTATTTAACCAAGATTCTGTAATGCCGATTATATCATAATGTTCTGTAAACACGATTTCCTCTAGATCTGAAAATTTATTGCGTATGCTATGAGCATTTACATAAAACACCTTAAGAGTATTAGAGTTGGATGTTACTGATTGTGCATTGTCTGAATTTTCAGTTCGTATTTGACTTACACTACCCTGTCTTGGGTCTGGTTGACCCCGTTTTTTGAACGGAAATCCTTGACTGCATCGTTCAGCAGACGACCAAGACGTGCAGCTCCTACTTCATTGAGATGTACACCATCTCCTGAAAACAAAGATTTATCATAGTAAAAATTATCCCACGTGTCGACAAAGCCGATGTTCTCCTTCCTGCAGAGTTTGGCTAGTCGGCGATTTG
Organism: Lithodes maja; assembly: GCA_037953745.1. Lineage (NCBI taxonomy): Eukaryota > Metazoa > Arthropoda > Malacostraca > Decapoda > Lithodidae > Lithodes > Lithodes maja. The sequence goes on from JBAKBP010004105.1 coordinate 100,616, forward strand.
TACTGGTAGCTATGTTGTAGAATCGGTTTTCTACATCAATCCGGGGAACAATTCCTGAAATTAAGATTCTATTAGATTTTTCCTTGAAGGACCTGATCAGCCGCCGGTACTTGCAAAGTAGTTCCTCTGACCGCGTCCGTTGGACATCGTTAGATCCAACGTGGATGACGTACGTAGTGCTTGCGGGGGCGAGCCTGGAAACCTCCTCCAGAGCCGCAACAATGTCGTCCACGCCGCCACCTGGGATACAGAATCGCTTTCTGGTCCTGGGTGCCCTGGCGCAGAACTCGGTTAGTTGGCCACGGACCATGGAGTCGCCCACAAGCCGAACTTCTTCCGTTTCCTCTTCCTCGTCAATAGCCAGAATTTTGAAGCGGTTTTGGCATGTTGTCGGGATGACCTTCCTGGTACTGGTACTGGGATGGACATTGTTTCTCACTAACTGAAAGTTGTCCTGGGGGGGAGTGAGAGTAGAGTCATTATTATTATCTGCAACATCTAAGGTAGCTGCTGGTGTGGGTACCGGTACTGTATGCACTGGAATGGCGGTTGACATAGTAGTGGTTTCTTGGGCCGAGGGCACTCCTACGTTGAGTGTGGCAAATTCTTGAAGGGATTCAAGCTTCGTAGTCAGGGCATCGATCTTGCGGTGAGCTGCATTCAATTCATCCGCAATCTTCTCTCGGAGCTGGCAAAATCTACAAATTTGGACATCAGTATCAACAAACATGGTAGGGCCAAATTTACCGGAACAACTCGTGCAGGTTCGTTGCGGCGCCATGACGATATAATCACAATATGCCTGAAAATCACACAAATTTATGTTAGCAAAATGGTACAATTAAAGCCTGAAAATCACAAAAAATGTATGTTAGCAATGTGATACAATTAATTCCTGAAAATCACAAAAATTTTGGTTAGCAATATGATAAAATTAATATGCCTGTAAATCACAAAAAATATGTTAGCAATAGAACACAATTTATGCCTGAAAAAAACAAAAATTTATGTTAGCAGTATGACACAGTTAAAGCCTGAAAATCACAAATGGACTAGAAATTTGTTACAAAATTTACTGGAAAAAAAAGTGGGAGAGGGTTAATGTAGCCTAGTGAAAAAACTGGAAACAGTATACAGTACAGTAACAAAAAATATTTGTTAGCAATATGGTACAATTAATGCCTGTAAATCACAAAAATAATATGTTAATCACAAAAAGAATATTATGGCTGTAAATCACAAAAAATATGTTAGCAATAGAACACAATTTATGCCTGAAAAAAAAAAAATTATGTTAGCAGTATGACACAGTTAAAGCCTGAAAATTGTAAATGGACTAGTAATTTGTTACAAAATTTACTGGGAGAAAAAAAGGGGAGAGGGTTAATTTAGCCTAGTGAGAACACTGAGTGGGTGGATGGGACTCGTTAGCCTTGGTCGGCAACTCATCTAGGGGAGACAACCTTATACAAATCCGGGTGGATGGGACTCGTCAGCCTTGGTTGGCAGCCTGTCTAGGGGAGTAAACCTGATACAAATCCGTACTGCATACCTAAGGGTAAGGCAGGTTAGTGGATGGATTAGCCGAACACCACTGTAGAAAAATAGTGCTAACAAGATACACAGAGGGCCTCGGAGTCGGACGGATCCTAAATTGAGTGGTCAATCCTGTAAGTCCTTTACTAAACTGGCTCGGGTTGTCCCTCTCACAGGGAATAGGTCCGCTTGGGGGCATTCTGTGTATGGCCACCCTCGTAAGGGGAGTAAGGCGTCCGGCAATAGATAGATAGATAGAACACTGGAAAGCAGTATACAGTACAGTAACAAAAAATATTGGTTAGCAATATGGTACAATTAATGCCTGTAAATCACAAAAAGAATATGTTGATCACAAAAAGAATATGTTAGCAATAGAACACAATTTTATGCCTGAAAATAAAAATAAAATTATGTTAGCAGTATGACACAGTTAGGCTAAAGCCTGTATATTAGTTTATACAGTGGTCGACACAATAATAATAATAATGGAGTTAGTAATATCCCTGGCAAGAGTGTGAGAGGCCTATTATGGTGACAAGTATCTGAAATGCGATTAATAAATAGGCTATCAAAAAGTATTACAGTAACTAAATTATTCTAACCCAATATTAAAACTATCTTGACAAATGTTAGTGTGTGCGATTTATATCGATAACCAAGATAAAAAAGTTCAACCAAGTACAGTATTGGCTAGACTTTGATATATAAAATACAAGAAGAGGGTTTGTTTATGCGTACACAGGTGGCGCTGGTATCGGCGGCGTCTCTACTAACCTGACAAATAGAATTTTGAAAAACAAACGTTTATCAGTCAAAACTACAGTACAATGTCATGCAAGATAACTACTGGGTGGTTTGCTAAGCACTTAACTACAGTGAGGGCTAAAATATCTACAATAAGTGCTAGAACTTTATAATATGAAACAAGCAAATAGTTTGTTTACTTTAGAGCGTCGGTCGTCACTAACCGGTACAAATGTAAACAAAAGCAGTCTCGATAAACAAACGTTTATCAGTCAAAAACACAGCAAAATTACATGCAAAGCAACTACAGGGCAGTTAAGCTAGAGCTTAGCTACAGCTCATGCAAACATATAAGGGGATGAGTAATGGAGTACTCAAGTTATGGTCAGATTTCGAGCAGCGAGAGCGAAGTGCTGTTGGCGGGTTGGCGCGTCGGGCTCGTGAGTGAGAGTGAGAGGGAGCGCGCAGTGTTTTTGTCCCGCTCGATGACATCACGGCTGGCTGCCTCGTGGGGGTTGGTGGAGAGAGGTCCTTACCATGCTGCTAGCTCCCTTGCTAGTGGCTAGAGGACTTGTAACCACTTTTTTCCCACGCGCCTCGAGCTAGTGCGAGTATATATACAGTTCCTCGCCACTCTCTCCCTCAGATCTGGTTTCTAGAACGCATCCATCTTTTTCCCTTGCTACCTGTCCTCCGCTCCGCACCTGAGAATCTTTTCCTCTGCCTACCTCTCTCTTTTTCATATCTTTCACCACCTTTTTATTAATATTATACCCCCTCTGGTTAACTCATGCAAAATCAGCTTCATGCTGGCCAGTTGTATTGTGCGTTAAGGTCTGATATAACCCATGTATGTTAGTTGTTAAGATAAGTGGATCACGAAGCATTGGTTGGCTTTCATATTGCCGCTTCCTATAATTATTAGTGTTCTGCTGGATTAGATAATGCTAGACTAGGAGTCTGATATTATAAGGTATTGTTTCCTATGGGTGCTGGCTTTAGTTAAAAGCTGCACGACATACCTGAGAACTGGAGTTGATTGAGTAAATTCTAGTCTGTGTGCCATTGAGAGTAGAGCATGCACGAATGAGGGCTTTTTGCCTATACCATTCTGCACTGTTCTAGTCTCGATTGTTTGTCTTTGAGGTACGCCAGGAGAACGCTTAATACTTCGGTATTAAGGTTTCTCAAGAGAGCTACCCTTCATTATAACGTAATATTTGACGCACAGACTTGAGATTTGCACTAGGCTATGCAGCATGCCATGCGCACCAGTATCTCGTATCATTGACTCTAGCTAGACTTTATCAATCATAGTAGACATTAAGTATATTAAACCAAGTACTCTTTTTATGCATACCCATTTATGATTACACAAGCATTTCGCAGCCTAGTTTGATGTATGGAGACACAAACGACTTAGGCTCCTTTTGTTGATAGGAGTACTGCATTGTCGTGGCGAATATTATTGTTGTAGTGTTTAGGATATTCTTGGCTCCGACGGCATTATATATTCTGCCGTTTTGTGTGCATAGCCTGCACGAGCATTGTTCCGCTGCCTGCCTTTTTGGGTTCCATTTCCGATTCGAGCATCTTTATAGCATCTAACATTTAAAGAAGATTCCTTGTTAGTGTTGACGGACTTTAGTGCACTTTCTTTCATGCAGGAGTGCCTGACATTTATTGGTTAAAGTAACGTAAGCTGTAACTTCTCTTACCACCTTACTTTGCATACCATAACCAAGCACCTTCGGTTATAGGTAGTAATAGGCTGTTTTCACATAACATTAAGCCTAGAGTAGACGCACATTTATTGAGAGTTTGATAGCCTATTATTGCATATAGAACTCTGTAGAGTATTTGTGTTCTTTGTTCACTGGGAATATACATCAGAGGTTGGATCTAGCGCTTTCCGTTGTAGCATTTATGCCATTACTAGTCCAATGAATAAGAGCCCTGATATATTTAAACCCCAGTCGTAACAAATGGCGACCTTACCTAGGATTTGGTGAACCTACATTTATTAGCAGGGAACATTTGTTGTTTTGGAGAATATTTTGCGGGGATCAGCAAGAATAATTTTGTTTTTGCAACATAGTATAGCCCTTGAGTATTTCCGAGAATTTTTGTGTGTATATTGAGGTATAAGAGTTTGGGGTACTTCTTTTCTGAATATTGAGGTGGGAAATGTTTGTGAGCATCATGTCTTACCGGATCAGAGGAGAATGGAGACACAGTACGTAATGTCGAAACTGAGGAACAGCAGTATGATGATTTGGTTAATCAGGTGAACTGTGAGGAGGATGCTAGGATATTTTTGCAATGGCCTGTTACTGCCGAGCGGTTGGAGGGTATGGATCGGTACGGTCTTCAATGCCTGGCCACAGCTATCGGTCATGCGGTTACTAGCAGCATGACCAAGGATAACTTGATAACGTGTGTACTGGGCAGGGTGACTGGTGAGCGAGATGGGTTGAGTGCTCAGAGCCCTTCGGCCATGCTTCCCCTACACTCGACTCCCAGCCATCCCAGTAGTTTGCCGACCCCGGGTACGCTTCCACAGGTGGGTGGTGACTAGCAGGGTGGGTTGCCCCTGGGGGGACCACCGGTAATTTTAAACATTGTAGCACCTTCACCTCCTTAAGGGTTATCTCCAGAATTATTGCTTCAGCTCGAATTAGCTAAGATCGAAGAGAGAAAGGCTATCAGGGCAGGTGAGCAGCAAATAGAATTAGCCAAGATAGAAGAGAGAGCCAAGCTAGCAAAAATCCAAGCTGATTTAGAGTCGACTAGGTACTGTGCCGACATGGACGTAGAGAAGTCGCGAGTAGAGACAACGGGACAGCGACTTGGGGCTGGTAACCGTGTTCATGAGCAGTCTCTCTCGCACTTATTGAAACTGGTTCCGGTGTTTGATGAGAGTGGTGTAACAGAATTTTTCACACGCTTTGAGAAGAAGTGCCAGGAACACCAGTGGCCAGAGAATAAATGGGCAGCACTTGTATCCTATAGATTAATAGGCAAGGGTCTTAAAGCCTACGATGCGTTACCTTTGGAGTTATGTATTGTGTACGAGGATCTCAAAGAGGCTGTCCTGAGGGCTTACGAACTGCAACCAGAAATGTACCGTTTGAAGTTCCGGGGTGTAACTAAGGGAAGAGATAGCACCTTTTTGGAACACGCCCGGGACTTGTCCGATGCTATGGGGAACTGGCTCCGATCTGAGAAGGTCACAACATTTGATGAAATTAAGCAGTTAATGATGTTGGAGCAGTTCTTTAAGAGCACGGGCGGTGATCTAACTTTGAACTTGAAGGAGAAAAACCCAAGAACTCTAGTCGAAGCAGCAGAAATGGCTGATCGACGGCTGTCGTTGATTCGGGGTTGCGGGTCCTCCCAGAAGTACGATGTAAGTGCTAAGGACCGTTATCCTCCCCCTCCCCGGAAAAATGACACATTTAAACAGAAGAGCCATGAAACTAAAACTGAATCCAAACCTTACACCACACCATATGTGAAAAGTCAGGGGCCTTTTACATCACAGTATAAGCCGAAACCGAAATTTATGTGTTTTAAGTGCCACAAGGAGGGTCATAAAGCAAATGAGTGCCCTAGTCGACCTCCTCCGGCATCCGTGTCTTTTGCTCACGGCATTGGAGTGTTGAAGAGGACATCAGAGTTTGTTAGAGGCAATTCTTCCGAGGTAAATACACTGCCAGTGCAGAAGGATCCGGAAGGCTTATTCCCTCTCCGTGATGCCTTTAGTGACCACAGGGGACTCGGTTGTGTGGAGTGGGGGGGTAGAAGACATGAGGTGAGAATTTTGCGTGACACTGGGGCATCGCAAACATTGTTGAGGAATTTCACTGGTAAACCTGTAAATACGGCGCGGGTGGTTGTGGTTCAGGGAGTTAATGCAACAAGGTCATACCCGCTTGTAAGAATGAAGATGGAAGTTGATGGTGTGACTCGTGACCTGGATGTAGGAATTGTGGAGAAGTTACCTGTTGGGGGCGTCGACCTCCTTCTCGGCAACGACTTTGCGGGGCCTACTTCTGAGGCTTCACCCTTGGTCGTTGCCGAGAAGCCGGCCGACGTGAGTAGGGAGGAGCAGGAGTGGGTTGAGAAGTGTCGGGGGCAACCTATGGCGTGTGTTGTCACCCGTTCCCTTGCATCCAGGGAGTCACATTCTGGTCAACAGTCTTTAGATCAGCGGAGGAAGGGTACCGAGAAGGGGTTGAAAGTTGATGCGGTTGAGAGTTCAGTATCAGCGGACATTCTCGTGGACTCATTATTAGGACCAATTTTCGAGTCTAGAGAAGACCCATTAACTGTTCCTGAGAAGGCAGTGGATGGGCTTAAAAAGACGATGAGACAGCAACGGTACGCAGAGAGAGAGCAACGGGAGGCCAAATTTAATGTAGGAGGGGGGCATGAGTTGTTTCGCAAAAACTTGGATAGGCTTGCTCCTTCGGACATTCGTAAGTTGCAATTGGAAGACCCGGAGGTTCTTGAATGTGGTACCGGTGCTGTCGAGTTGGAGGAGGACAGTGATGCACAGTCGGGAGATTTTTTTTTTCATAGATGGCATATTATACCGGCGATTCCAAGATCCGCAGAGGAATTGGGAGGGGGGGTCAGGAGAGGTAGACCAGCTGGTCGTGCCGAGGGTTTGCAGGGAAAGCCTACTTAGGTTGGCCCATGATGTACCACTGGCGGGACATCTGGGTGTCCGTAAGACGGTTGCAGCCTTGGGGAAATTATTTTAGTGGCCTGGTCTGAGAGCACAAGTTGTGTCATGGGTGGCAATGTGTGATGTGTGTCAGAAGTTTGGCAAACCGAATCAGAGCATTCCTAAGGTGCCGTTACACCCCATTCCTGTCAGTGGGCCTCCCTTTAGTAAGGTTATAATGGATATGGTTGGCCCCCTTCCCCCTACAAGTGCCGGAAACAAGTTTCTCCTGACCATCATGGATGTAGCAACAAGGTACCCTGACGCGTACCCTATGAGAAATGGGTCGGCGAAGACGGTGGTCCGAAGCTTGCTAGTGTATTTTTCCCGGTATGGTTACCCGCAGGGGATTCAGTCAGTCCAGGGACCCAACTTCACTTCTAGCCTCTTTGTTCAAGCAATGCCGCAGCATGGGATTGTTGGGGTTGTGTCATCTGCGTATCATCCGGAGAGCCAGGGTGTGTTAGAGCGATGGCACTCAGCCTTGAAATCTGTGCTTCGTTGTTGTTGCTTTGAGAGTGGGAAGGATTGGGATCTTGGCCTGCCATGTGTTTTGTTTGCTGTGCGGGAGGTGCCTGGGGAGAGTTTGGGATTCAGCCCTAATGAGCTCGTCTTTGGACACCGTGTTAGAGGGCCTCTCTATATGGTTGAAGAAGTATGGGAGGGTGCAGAAATACCTTGTTCTATGCTCAAGTGTGTCCTCAACAGTCGAGAACGGATGTTGCGCAGTGCAGTCTGGAGTTGGCTGGCCGTAATTTGACTAGCTCTCAGGCCCTCAGGAAGGACAGGTACGACCTCAAGGTTGAACTCAGGGAGTTTCACGTGGGTCAGGAGGTGTTGATTCTACTCCCCCTTGTAGGTCACCCCTTATCCGCGAAGTACGCTGGTCCTTATAGGGTGGTGGAGGAGCTATCAGACCTGGATTACTTGGTAGCCACTCCAGACAGACGGAAGCGCAATCAGTTATGTCATGTTAATCCCATGAAGGAGTATGGGAGGCACCCCCCTGAGCCTCTCACTGTGCCTGTGATGACGTTTAGCAGTCAAGGTGGAGAAGGAGAACGAGACAGTCAAGCTCAGGTGGAGGATAACTGGAAGGATAAGAAGTTCAAATGGGCGCCTGAGTTTGAGAAGGTGTTTAGGGAAGTAAAAACACCTGTTGTGCACTCACCCGATCCTCAGGGCCCCTGACTTTAGCCTACCTTTCCAATTAGCAACGGAGGCTAGTGGTGTGGGGGCTGGTGCCGTCCTTGTGGAAAAGGACGATGATGGGCTGGAGCATCCTGTTAGTTTCTGCTCGGAGAAGTACAATTCGGCCAGGGGAGCTGCTCTGTTGTCGAGGAGGATCTGCTGGCGGTTGTACTTGCTCTGAGGCATTTCGAAGTCTGTGTTCCAGCCTATGGTCCGGTCGTTGTAGTTTACCCAGATCATCACCCTCTCAAGTTCTTGGACCAGTTTCACAATCGGAATATGAGGCTGACCAGGTGGTCACTAAGGTTACTGGTATATAACCTGGACATACGCCATATTACCGGTTGTGACAACGTGGTTGCAGATGGTCGTTCAAGGGTATATGATCCTGGGTAGATTGACACACGGGTAGCCTCCTGCTTTAGTTTGGATAGTATTTTGCGCTTGGTGCTTGTTGGCTCGCGGTTGTAGCCCAGCGTATTGGGTCGTAAAGCAGGAGTTGAGCGTTTGGTATAGAAGAAAAAACTAGGCTTGCCCCTATAGTGCAGCCGAAATAAACAAATTAAAAAACATAAAAATCAAATAAAAACTCTTTCTTTGAT
>JBAKBP010004105.1:114423-129423 GCA_037953745.1 Lithodes maja
CAAGGATCATCGTCTCAGGAATCGTCCCCCGGCTCGGTGTAGAGAGCCGATTTTACAACATAGCCACCAGCACAAATCGTTGTCTAGCAAACCTCTGCAGGAAGGAGAACGTGGGATTCGTCGACACCTGGGACAATTTCTACTACGATGACTATTTGTTTTCGGACGATGGAGTTCATCTGAACCAGGTGGGAGCAGCACGTTTTGGGCGTCTTCTCAACGATGCGGTGAAGGATTTTCGGAGAAGAAATCGACTCAGCACAGGACAACCAGGAAGGAGGACCGAAGACAGCGAGGACGGCAACCTACAAAGGAATTAAATACTAATCCGTCAAGAACCGCGAATTTGGATAAATCTCCACCAACACGACCCAAATTCAAAACCGTCAGGGATAACGACCGAGGACCGAGAACAGCCATGAATGTAAATGTAGATCCGACCAGAACCAAAAATTCGATGAAAGAACGTTCTGCGAGTTCTAAAACCGCAACTTTAAAGGTTTTCTATGCAAACGCTCGTAGCATACGCAATAAATTTTCAGATTTAGAGGAACTAGTGTTTACAGAAAATTATGATGTGATTGGCATAACAGAATCTTGGCTCAATACAGAAGATAGAGACTTTTTAGCAGAGTATTCACTTCCCGGTTATGTAATGTTTGAGAACAGCCGAATAAATAAAAATGGAGGTGGCGTTTTATTTTATATCAAAGAAAGTCTTAACCCGACCCTCGTGTCAAAACCTCAAATTGTGAACGTCGACACATCTTTTGTGCTAATAAAGAATAATAAAGGTACAAAAATAATACTTGCGTTAATATACAGACCTCCAGCTCAATCAGTGCAAACTGACCGAGAAATTTACGAACAAATTGCAGATGTAAGTAACTCACAAGATACTGTAATTTTTGGCGACTTTAATTTACCTGTGACCAAGTGGGGCGATACTCTTACTTCACACTCCGGACATGACTTGTATACGAACTTGCAAGAGAGTTCGCTTTATCAATTTGTTCGAACGCCGACCCGTGGTAATAACGTTCTTGACATTGTACTTGCAACAAAAGAAGAATTGATAGAGAATTTGAATGTTGGTGATGAATTCAGTAACAGCGACCATCGTACGATAACTTTCACTTTAAAGTTTACTAGTAACGAACCAAATAGTAGCATCGAAAAAGTCCCTAATTTCAAGAAAGCAAACTTCCATAAACTTAGAGCTATGTTTAAAGAAACTGACTGGAGCTTTTTAATTAACAATAACGATATAAATACATCTTGGAAGTTATTCGAAACCACTTACCTAAAAGCAGTGCAAGACTGCATACCATCGAAAATACGGCGTCCAGGCCATAATAATAAGCCCAAATGGTGGAATAAAGATATTTCAAACTGCCTGCTTGCTAAAAAATTTGCTAATGATAGATTAAAATCCTCACAAAATGACGAAGAACGGGTGAAATTTGTAGAGCTACGACGCAAAGCCAAAAAGTTAATTAAGCAAAGTAAAAAGACCTTAGAGTTACATATTGCGAATCAAAGTAAAACAAACCCGAAAGAATTCTATAGTTATATCAGAAAGAAAAAAGTAGTTACTTCAACTGTTGGACCGTTAGTTGATGAAAAAGGAGAATACACCAAAGACGAAGTACAAATGAGTAATGCCCTCAATACCTTCTTTGCATCAGTTTTTACAACCGAAGACCTCAGTGATATCCCTACACCATCGCCGATTCAGATTGATAATTCAGATCTTCTAAGCAATATTACCGTTACAGAGAGAGAAGTATTGAATTGTTTAGATAAACTCAAAGTAAATAAAACGCCAGGACCTGATACAATCTCGCCTAGAGTTCTAAAGGAAGCTAAGAATGAGCTCTCCAAACCACTGACATTACTATTCAATAAATCCTTGCAGTCTGGAACTATGCCTGATCAGTGGAAGCTAGCCAACGTAACACCGATATTCAAAAAAGGCAGCAAATCCCTACCCAGTAACTATCGTCCAATTAGCTTAACCTCAGTTGTATGTAAAATGCTAGAAACGGTCATACGAGACAGACTCGTAAATCACTTAGAGGAAAATAACATACTTAAAGATACTCAACACGGCTTTCGTAAAAAACGTTCCTGTTTAACAAACCTCTTAGACTTCTTCCACGATATCCTCAACCTCTACGATGAGAGTAAAGCTGTAGATATTATATACCTTGATTTTCAAAAGGCCTTTGACAAAGTTCCCCACAAACGTTTACTGCTAAAACTAAAAGCGCATGGAATACAAGACGGTGTGTTGAAATGGATAGAAAATTGGCTCAACAACAGAAAGGAAAGAGTAGTCATAAACGGTAAGGCATCTAAATGGACCAATGTAAGTAGCGGGGTACCCCAGGGATCGGTACTAGGACCAATTCTCTTTCTAATTTACATCAACGACATAGATGAGGGTCTCACCTGCACAATCTCAAAATTTGCTGACGATACAAAAATTGCAAATAGCGTACTCTCAAAAGAACAAGTTGACGATATGCAACACAATCTAGATAAATTGTCATGTTGGGCCCAAATTTGGCAAATGAGTTTCAATGCGGATAAATGTAAAGTACTACATGTCGGATACCTAAATGAGAAAGCAAACTATTCGATGAATGGCACTCAGCTTAAGAATGTAAACAGAGAAACTGATCTGGGAGTAACAATATCGAGTAACCTAAAACCGAGTCAACAATGTTCAGAAGTTGTTAAGAAGGCAAACAAAATAATTGGCTTTATAGGCAGGTCATTTGAGCATAAATCCAAAGAAGTTATCCTAACCCTTTACAATTCCTTAGTCCGCCCTCTTCTGGAATACTGCGTTCAATCCTGGTGCCCTTATTACCAAAAAGATATAAACAAGCTAGAACGAGTTCAACGTAGAGTTACCAAAATGATACCTAGCCTAAAGAACAAACCATACGAAGAGCGTCTTAGAGAATTAAATCTATTTCCTTTAACCCAGCGCAGATTAAGAGGCGACTTAATTCAAGTGTTCAAAATCATCAAAGGCATCGACAATATGAACTGTAGTAAGTACTTCACTATCAACCAATCTAATTACACACGGGGAAACGGTTGCAAAATTATTGGTAAATCTTTTAACTCGCACGAATCTAAGAATTTCTTCTTCAATCGAGTTGTCAACTTGTGGAATGGGCTTCCCCGAAACGTTATAGACTGCAGCACCGTTGATTCATTTAAATTCCGCCTAGACAAATATCTCGCATCAAACCCGCGACTGACTGCGTTTGTAAATGAATAACTTTATCCTCCCCTCAGTTACTAACCCATATGTCCCCTACTAACTTCCTAGTCCTGCCACGTTAGTGGCAGGGCAGTAGTTCCCTTTCCAATGTTCCCTTACCCACTCTAAACCACTGTTTGGACACTTGATCCTCAGTGTTTTGGAGGACAAGCAGCCTAGAAGGGTCACTAGATCTGTTGTTGCTTGATTTCCTTTGTACTCCTTTGTACTCCTTTGTACTCTCTCTCTCTCTCTCTCTCGCTCTCTCTCAATCTCTATCTCTCTCTCTATCTTTCTCTCTCTCTCTCTCTCTCTCTCTCTCTCTCTCTCTCTCTCTCTCTCTATCATTCCATGTTCTTTATTGCTAGTACTGTACCACTATAAATTATATTAGCACTATCTTCACTGTTCTCATTATAATTGTTACGATTAATATTATCATCTGTATTATTATTATTAATGTTATTATTATTATTATTATTATTATTATTATTGTTATTATTATTATTAATATTATTATTATTGTTGTAGTTAATTTTATTATTTTGTACTAGTAGAGTTGTTACCCTATACGCATGTTTGTATGTCTGTTTTTGCTAGTTCCTACTGATGTATTTGACCCATATATGTGGCGCCCCCTGCTGAAGTGAGGCAAACGACGAACATAAAGAAATGAGAAAACAGCGTTTGAAAGTTCCCGCTCTCCCTCTCAACCCACGAGACTTGCCTCCCTCCCACCACCAGGGAGGGAGGGAGGCAGGCACCGGTAAGGGGGTCGGTTGCCTCCTATGAACTGTCAAACGCTGTTTTCTCATAATACATAATAGGAATTATAATGTAAATAATGATATTAATAGTAATATTAATGTTTTGTGGTACAAATATTTACATAATATATTATATTTTAATTTATTGTACCACAATGAAAATGTATTCACTTACTGTTGTTGGTTAGGAAGTCTGGGCGATGAGTGCAGTACAGAGATACTGGGAGATGAGTGCGGAGATACTGGGAGATGAGTGCGGAGATACTGGCAGATGCGTGCTGAGAGGCTGAGTGACGAGACTGATGTGACCCTGACCCTTCACTTAAACACATTATGTATAATTGGCACTTGAACTTATCGATAAACACTTTACCACATTATATGTAAAAATAATAACTGAATATACACTTGTGTTGGCTTCACACACTTATTTATATCGCACAAGGCAGTTTCAATATTGATTATTCTTTGCTTATTATTATATTACCTTAAAACTAAATCAGTTTCTGTGTTCTTGTATATTTATTGATAATCAAAGAAGCCTCTCTCACCCTCGGCTTCCTCGTCAATATCTACATCACCCATCGGGTTAGGGTCATCAGATACAGCCTCATCATCCGAATCTAGGTCATCACCATCAGACTCTGCCTCAGCCTCATGAGTAACACCCAGTATACTGTCCGAGTACCTACGCCGGATGTAGGGTGGCACCAGGTCTCCCACAAGTACTTTCAGGTCCACCAACTTGGGTTTCGCCAGAGGGATGGGTTTGGTGTATTTCTGGGGAACATCATCGAGTGAGAGGTTGAAGGCTTTGTCTGCCCTCGGACCAGAACCCTTCACAATCCTCACAGATTCCCCCAAACCGTCTTCAATGGTGGCATAACTCGAGTTACAAGCGAAGCCAGTCGGGATGGTGTGGGACAGACGGAAGTAGGTTGCATCTATGAACCTAATAGTGGTGGGGTTGCGTCGAGTACATAACTTCTTAAGGCAGTCATAATCTTTGAAGTCTGTTTGTTGCATTTTCACAACCTCAAAGGGGTTAGACCTCTCACCTCCAGTCTTGCAGGTGGCCTTAATGATTTTGATGTGTTCATCAGGCGTGAAAATGTAATTCAACTTCCTCATGTTCTTTTCAATAAGGGCAAAATCTCTATCTGCAGCCATGTAAGTATGACCAGACCTGTAATAGACTTGATGAATTTCCTTGAATCTGCCAGAATGAATGAAGGAGAGGTAGAAGAGCAGCAGTGTAATGTTTTTGTTCTGCCCTGAACAGTTGTTGTTGTTGTTGTTGTTCCCTATGCTGACTGGCCGAACAGCCCCAAGGCCCCGAGCATTTCCAAGGCCATAACCGAGCGCCCCCACTGAACCCTCCCTGCCGACCACAATAAAGCCTGGGTGACCGAAGCCACTCCATGGCGGGGAGCTGAGGAGGGTGCAGAAACGCCCGGGAAACCAAAGCCCCACCCAGGGCCCTGTGCCCCTCAGCAATTATGAAGAGAAAGTTGAGGGGCAAGGGAAAAATGTGACGCTTTGGCTTCCAATCTTGGTAGATTGGGAGATCAATCCACGGAAGAGACGCCGTCACTTGAGATCTAGAAAATATATAAGTTAAAGGAACAGTCAGAGTAAGCTATGGGTATGGCAGAGATCGCTCAGCTCTCACTCTGATAGACCAGCCCATCACCACATGACTAGAACCCAATCTTCTCAGCATCAGCTAGGAAAGGCCCTAGAAAGCCACCTTTGGCGGGGGGATAGCTCCCCTATTTCAACCCCTTTCGGGGTTGGGCACCCGCCCTGAACAGTTATCAGAGAACATGTACAGTATATCTCGTTGACTTCAGGAGGTACAAATTTATCAATGAACTTCTTGATGCAATTGCAAATTTCGAGTGCCCCCCTCTTAGCTGTCACTTCATCCCAAATAAACATATGCCCCTTTCCAGTCTTATAGTTGTGAATGTTAAAATTATATGTCCACATTTTTCTTCTATAAAAGGCGATTCCTGTCGATATCTTGGGGGTTGGAAGTGCTTGCTGAAGGTCCATGCAGAGGACCATGGTAGTGTCGGGAGTGTCAGTGACAAGTTTCTTGGGGAGCTTGTATCCAACTTCAGCCTTGGCCAGGTGGAGAGATTGCCTCACCTCGATTGCCCTCTTCTCGGCCTCTGTCAGCAAAAAATCCCTTACACTTATTGGCATACACGTCACAAGTTTTGCACGTATCTTGGCGTGGTTTGTACAGCTTAAGATTGGAAAAGTTGGCCTTCAGCACATCGTCATAATAGTGCCAAGTACAGGGCACCTCACCTGGGTACTTTTCTTCCAGCCACTCTTTATATAACTCATACATTTGGCGCTTGCTTAGCATATCAGTGTCCAAATAACGCACATCTGGGGAGTTTTTGCGAGAATAATAGCTGGTAATAGTAGGGAAACTTTTCACATGCTCTACTACTTTACGGTTACGTTCGTCCGCGAGTTTACCGTGACTGCCAGGCTTGCCTCTACGATCAGATATGGGGACACTTGTGGAGGTCATGTTGTTCAAGGCACGATACAACCGGGCTCTAGGGAATGTTTGCAAATGCCTGCTTACATACAGTGATAGGGATGTCATTGACGGTGACGTGATAATGCCGAGTGCAGCTTTTTTGTTTCTCCACATTCTCAGTTCGCCTCCGTTTCACAGCCTGGGATGTAGTCTGTTTTTGGATATAAACCGTCTTTGCATCCCAGCTGCCAGTCTTCCAAAAGTCTGTGAAAATGGACTGAATGTTCTGTTCACCCACAAGATCATAATATTTCGCAGCACAGGTACAGGGAGGCCCCACTTTTCGCTCTGGTATTTTCCTCCCTGTATAAGCCGACGTATACTCAAGGCCCAAGTTCCTATTTGATTTTGCTGCATTTTTCTTCCACTTTCGTTTGTTTCTCGGCCTCTTTCGTACTCCAGAGGGTGATTGTATCTCTGGTTGGTCACTTGCCTCCCCATCAGCCATGGTGGAGAATAATAACACAGAAAAAAGCACAAAACAAGAACAAAATGTGGAAGGTATGTGCTTGATACGAGCTGGCGCGAAAACTGAGGAGGGTGGAAGGAGAGTGGTGGACGCTGATTGGCTGGCAGGCGATGACTCATCATCATGGCGCCCGCTGATTGGTGGCGGCTTTTGTCTCGGGACTTTGACTTCTCAGTCGTGCGTTAGCTGGGTAAAAAATCCTGCCATAATTCTGGGAAAATCGTCCTTATAGACACTTCCATGTCGATTTGAGGCAAATGCTTCTTCCACAGGCTCAAGCATGCCTTTGCCTATCAGAGGCAAGTGCTAACTCAATTTCATCCGGCCCATCGTTTGCCTCACTTCAGCAGGGGGCGCCACATATAGGCTCCGCCTCCCCTCACCCCATGCTTCTGCCCTCTCCCTGTCCTCCCTCCTTCCTCCCTCCCAGCCCCCACCTCCCACTCCTCCCCCGCCACCTGTCTGGACGGATATTTAACCCTCCTGGCCCAGTTGTCATTTTAAAATGACACCACGAATTAAGGGCAGGAGCCCGGGTGTCAATTTAAAATCTGTAAGCTTGAAAGCCTATTCAGCTTGGTCTGAACGCTGTGCGTCCGACGCATGTAAACAAAGCCGATCGTTACGTCACCGCACCTCCGAAAACAAGAAAGAGAAGACTCGTTTGTTATTGTATGTCTGTATGTCGTTGTTTCAGTAGTGAAAAGATCGTCATATTGCTAACATCGCCTGCAAGTGCTCTCCACTGAAATCGTCATCACAACTGAACCAGTTGACATAGAGAGCTCTACTCAATGCCAGTCTACAGATTGGAAACCGCACTACATTTATAGATGCGTGGGAAATTTCTAGCAGTTAAACTAAACAAAAATACGGTAGCCTAGGCCTAGACGTTTTTCGGCCTTATCGCCCGGGTAGCCCACACTGTCATTTTGAGAGCCTGCCCGAGCCAGGAGGGTTAAGCCCTCCTATGTACCAGCATTTGTTAGTGACCTGATGAAGCTATCTGTAAAACGTTGTCAATAAAGTGCTCTTCCTCAGATGGTGTTTTTTATCCATTCTGTCTACTTTTCAAGTACCACTCAACATCGTACGATAACTTTCAGTTTAAATTTTACTAGTAACGAACCAAATAGCAGCATCGAGAAAGTCCCTAACTTCAAGCAAGCAAACTTTCGTAAAGTTAGAGCAATGTTAAACCCTTATTTAGCGGGGCCCGACTTAAGTCTGTATCGAAAAAATTGGACTATGTGGCGGGGCCCGACTTAAGTCCGTGGGCGTATTCCCGCCCTAATTTAGGTACAAAGCGAAACCTGGTGGTCAGGCGGTGTACTACAAGGTCCCACCCACACATCCCCACTGAGTGACCATGACTCAGTAACCCTCAAGCAGCCGTAATGGAAGGTCAAAATTTGCCCGTGTCCGATTCGGTGGCCGCCACCACTAGTGCGTCGCGCCACCCTACTCATCACTCATCACTCGCTACTCGCTACCGCCAGACGCTGCAGACGCTCTGTCAACACTCTCACGATATCGATCATAATTTGAGTATTAACTACTCATCCTCTTCATTCTTGTGCATGAAAGGTGGTTAAGAGCACGTTTAACCATCCTGTAGCTTAGTAAGTAACACTGCACGATATTTTGCTGTGTATTGACTGATAAATTTTGTGTTTATCACAAGACTCCTGCTCGGACAGGGCGCCACTAGCGCCATCTATTGTTTTGTTTTGTTTTGTAAACAAACGCTCTCTTACTATTTTATACCAAATCGTAGCCCCTAATTTTACCCATTACCTACTGCAGTAAGTATCTATTTAACCCTCTCACATCCGGACGCGATTTTTGAGCCTATTAGGGACACTTTAAATCCTTTGTTACCGTCAAGGGTATCTATATACCTTTGTTTGTTTACTTAAACCTCTGCAGTTGTCTTTGAGTTAGCTGTGGGCAGAAAACTAATTTTGGAGAGGTAATTATAACAGTGAGAGTAATCTTTTTCTTATTGCTAATCTGGCAACCTCTGCGTCCTATGGTCGTGAGAGGGTTAACTGCCTTGTATGTAAGTAAAGCTTTGCATATTAATTTGCTAATAAACAATATTGTTTACTAACTAACCTGCCTACAGGGACTAACGCCGACGCTATTTTGTAAACAAACTTTTTTGGGGGGATTATACATATTAAATTCCAGCCAATTTTGTACCAATTCTAAGTGCATTCATTTGTCTTTTCCCCCTAGATATATTCTTGACTTTTTCTCCTCAGACTGATTTTACTTTAAGCTAAGGGTGGTATTTGTACAAACTAACCTAGCCTAACTCAACCTGCCAAGCTTTTAACCTAACCCAAACCTAGCCTAGCCTATAGCAGCCAATCTGTTTTTTTTTGTATTATTATTAACTCTTGTAGATATTGTATTTAGTATCCTACTGTAGCTACTGTATATATATCTGCAATTTTAGTTGTTGCTTGCACGATCTTGTAGTAACCATTGACTGATACACTTTTTTATCTAAAAAGAGTAGGCTACTGCTTTACTAGGCTACAGCGACACCAGGTCCATCTGTTGACACAGTATGTTAACCCCTTGTGTGCAGTCACATTTAATTTGTATATAATCTCTATTTGGTGAATTGTATATTTAGTTACATATTCTGTTATATATACTGTATATATATATATATATATATATATTTGTTTAAAGTTAGGTTATTTTTGTTTTTGGTTAGTCTAGGCTATCATCCCTGGTGGCCTATTTTTGTGTACTTCAATATTTAAATTTTCAGTTAGGCTATCACCGCTGGTGGCCTATTTCTGTGTACCGGTATTTCATAATTTTTGTTTTGGGTTATTTTTGTTTTCGGTTAGGGTAGGCTATCACCCCTGGTGGCCTATTTCTGATTAAATACAAATTAAATTGTTTTCGGTTCGGTTATCACTGCGTATTTAAATTTAATTTTGTTTTGTTTTAATTTTCGGTTAGGCTATCACCGCTGATAACCTATTTGTGCGTATTTCAATTTTTTTTTTTTCGGTTAGGCCTATTTATGAAAGTGAAGTGACCTGAAGTGAGTTAAGTGTTTTTAAAAAGTGAGATAAGTGTATTTTAAAGTGAGTTTAGTGTTTTTAAAGTGAGTTAAGTGTTTTTAAGTGAGTGAAGTGATCTGAAGAAACTGACTGTTACCATGCCTCGCACTTGTACGAACTGCGCCAGTAGGTTTGGTGAGTCCATGTTTACTACTGTCGATCTTCAAGTCTGCCGTCTCTGCCAGCAACGAGAGAATTTGACAGTGAAATTAGATGAAGCCTACAACAAGATCAACGTCCTCACCATGAAGCTGGAATCACTCCAAGAGTTTGTAACACTCATTGTTGGAGTACCACAAACTTCAATTGTCACCGCAACTCCAGCAGCCACCAACGCCCCAACGTCAACTGCCAACAATTCAACGCCTGCAGTAGCCATTTCAGCTGATGGTTCCGATACTCAAGAAACAAATGGTGACTCTTCCCCCTCAAGACAACTTCCGTGCGTGAGGAACAATGTTTGCCCCAAGACCAGGAAACCCATACCGATTACCGAGTGTCAAAACCGCTTCCAGATACTCACAGACTCAGATGACGAAGCGGAAATAGAAGAAGTCCGGCTCGTGGGAGACTCGATGATACGTGGTCAGCTCACAGAGTTTTGCGCCAGAGCACCTAAGACCAGGAAGCATTTTTGTATCCCTGGTGGTGGTGTGGACGACGTAGTTGCTGCAGTTGACGAAGTATCTAAGCTGGCCCCTGCTAATACAATGTACGTCATCCACGTTGGATCCAACGATGTACAACGAACCCGGTCGGAAGATTTGCTTTTAAAGTACCAGCAGCTGATTAAGTCATTTGAGGAGAAGTCATCAAGGATCATCGTCTCAGGAATCGTCCCCCGGCTTGGTGTAGAGAGCCGATTTTACAACATAGCCACCAGCACAAATCGTTGTCTAGCAAACCTCTGCAGGAAGGAAAACGTGGGATTCGTCGACACCTGGGACAATTTCTACTACGATGACTATTTGTTTTCGGACGATGGAGTTCATCTGAACCAGGTGGGAGCAGCACGTTTTGGGCGTCTTCTCAACGATGCGGTGAAGGATTTTCGGAGAAGAAATCGACTCAGCACAGGACAACCAGGAAGGAGGACTGAAGATAGCGAGGGCGGCAACCTGCGAAGGAATTAAATGCTAATCTGTCAAGAACCGCGAATTTGGATAAAGCTCCACCAACACGACCCAAATTCAAAACCGCCAGGGATAACGACCGAGGACCGATGACAGCCATGAATGTAAATGTAGATCCGACCAGAACCAAAAATTTGATTAAAGAACGTTCTGTGAATTCTAAAACCGCAACTTTAAAGGTATTCTATGCAAACGCTCGTAGCATACGCAATAAATTTTCAGATTTAGAGGAACTAGTGTTTACTGAAAATTATGATGTGATTGGTATAAGAGAATCTTGGATCAATACAGAAGATAGAGACTTTTTAGCAGAGTATTCACTTCCCGGTTATGTAATGTTTGAGAAAAGCCGAATAAATAAAAATGGAGGTGGCGTTTTATTTTATATCAAAGAAAGTCTTAACCCGACCCTCTTGTCAAAACCTCAAATTGTGAACGTCGACACATATTTTGTGCTAATAAAGAATAATAAAGGTACACAATTAATACTTGCATTAATATACAGACCTCCAGCTCAATCAGTGCAAACTGACCGAGAAATTTATGAACAAATTGCAGATGTAAGTAACTCACAAGATACCGTATTTTTTGGCGACTTTAATTTACCTGTGACCAAGTGGGGCGATACTCTTACTTCACACTCCGGACATGACTTGTATACGAACTTGCAAGAGAGTTCGCTTTATCAATTTGTTCGAACACCGACCCGTGGTAATAACGTTCTTGACATTGTACTTGCAACAAAAGAAGAATTAATAGAGAATTTGAATGTTGGTGATGAATTCAGTAACAGCGATCATCGTACGATAACTTTCACTTTAAACTTTACTAGTAACGAACCAAATAGTAGCATCGAAAAAGTCCCTAATTTCAAGAAAGCAAACTTTCATAAACTTGAGCTATGTTTAAAGAAACTGACTGGAGCTTTTTAATTAACAATAACGACATTATAGGTTTGACTCCTGTAAGGAGATAAAGAAAACCTAATATTTAGTAGTGGCCCCGTAATCATTGACGAACATGCCTATTACATAAGGCATCCTCTTCAAACACTCATCCGCCGTAGTTTGAATCTACCGCGCAGAGCATTTAAAAAACTGAGGAGCCTTCATCATGAGCGCACGCGATCTCACTCATGGCTTCAGTCATTATGAATTGGGTTCTCACTACGAAAAAACTTCGTAAAAAAATAAAAACAAAAAGAAAATAAGAATAACTATTCAATAAGCTTTCCATCATATCGTGGATGTACTTGTGTGGATCTTTTGACCAGACGCTACTACAGGCGTCATTCTTCCTTCACTGACATATCAAGTAAACCAAAATCCTCAATACATCAACGAATGGGAAGGGGATGGTCGGGAGGGCCCCAGTCGTCAATGATTACGGGGCCACTACTAAATATTAGGTTTTCTTTATCTCCTTACAGGAGTCAAACCTATAATTTATTAGTGGCCCCTCCATCATTGACGAACATGCCTGATTCTAAGACTGGAGGGGGACATTCGTAATCATATCATAACTCTAGAAAAGCAGATAATCAAACAACCACATAGTATTCTTACTTTTGTAAAAAAGAGATATTCGGGCGCATATACTTTATACAGCCTAAATCTTCAAAAAGGGGTACAAGCAGGAGCGTGCTTCAAAGAAGCCTGCTTGAAAAAAGGGTTAACTCTGAGACTCTGTACACAGATCTGCTAGTTAAGAAGGCACCCCACTTAAAGTAAGTGGTGAAAACTAAAAACATATAAGTTTTACATGTGCACATATAAACCCCATTAACTAATGGATATATTCCAAAAAATGAATTCTTGTACATTCGTAGAAGTACTGAACTCGTGTACTTATGGAGAAGTAATTACTTCAAAAGTAAAAGTCGTAGTTGCAACTACCGAGATTTCTCAAAAATCTAATGCTTCACAGCCAAGGCTACTTACAATAAGAATTGTTGTAACACCACCATTGGCCTTTAGTACAATTTCCTGCAATGAATACTACAGAGATTTTTTTTATAATACAATGCCTACCAACAGTATCACAGCTCGTATGTTCCGAACACATACTCCGGAGGGGTTGCATACCATCGAAAATACGGCGTCCAGGCCATAATAATAAGCCCAAATGGTGGAATAAAGATATTTCAAACTGACTGCTTGCTAAAAAATTTGCTAATGATAGATTAAAATCCTCACAAAATGACGAAGAACGGGTGAAATTTGTAGAGCTACGACGCAAAGCCAAAACATTAATTAAGCAAATTAAAAAGACCCTAGAGTTACATATTGCGAATCAAAGTAAAACAAACCCGAAAGAATTCTATAGTTAGATCAGAAAGAAAAAAGTAGTTACTTCAACTGTTGGACCGTTAGTGGATGAAAATGGAGAATACACCAAAGACGAAGTACAAATGAGTAATGCCCTCAATACCTTCTTTGTATCAGTTTTTACAACAGAAGACCTCAGTGATATCCCTACACCATCGCCGATTCAGATTGATAATTCAGATGTTCTAAGCAATATCACCGTTACAGAGAGAGAAGTATTGAATTGTTTAGATAAACTCAAGGTAAATAAAACGCCGGGACCTGATACAATCTCGCCTAGAGTTCTAAAGGAAGCTAAGGATGAGCTCTCCAAACCACTGACATTACTATTCAATAAATCCTTGCAGTCTGGAACTATGCCTGATCAGTGGAAGATAGCCAAGGTAACACCGATATTCAAAAAAGGCAGCAAATCCCTACCCAGTAACTATCGTCCAATTAGCTTAACCTCAGTTGTATGTAAAATGCTAGAAACGGTCATAAGAGACAGACTCGTAAATCACTTAGAGGAAAATAACATACTTAAAGACACTCAACACGGCTTTCGTAAAGAACGTTCCTGTTTAACAAACCTCTTAGACTTCTTCCACGATATCCTCAACCTCTACGATGAGAGTAAAGCTGTAGATATTATATACCTTGATTTTCAAAAGGCCTTTGACAAAGTTCCCCACAAACGTTTACTGCTAAAAGTAAAAGCGCATGGAATACAAGATGGTGTGTTGAAATGGATAGAAAATTGGCTCAGCGACAGAAAACAAAGAGTAGTCATATACGGTAAGGCATCTAAATGGACCAATGTAAGTAGCGGGGTACCCCAGGGATCGGTACTAGGACCAATTCTCTTTCTAATTTACATCAACGACATAGATGAGGGTCTCAGCTGTACAATCTCAAAATATGCTGACGATACAAAAATTGCAAATAGCGAACTCTCAAAAGAACAAGTTGACAATATGCAACACAATCTAGATAAATTGTCACATTGGGCCCAAATTTGGCAAATGAGTTTCAATGCGGATAAATGTAAAGTACTACATATTGGATACCTAAATGAGAAAGCAAACTATTCGATGAATGGCACTCAGCTTAAGAATGTAAACAGAGAAACCGATCTGGGAGTAACAATATCGAGTAACCTAAAACCGAGTCAACAATGTTCAGAAGTTGTTAAGAAGGCAAACAAAATAATTGGCTTTATAGGCAGGTCATTTGAGCATAAATCCAAAGACGTTATCCTAACCCTTTACAATTCCTTAGTCCGCCCTCTTCTGGAATACTGCGTTCAATGCTGGTGCCCTTATTACCAAAAAGACATAAACAAGCTAGAACGAGTTCAACGTAGAGTTACCAAACTGATACCTAGCCTAAA
>JBAKBP010004105.1:131923-141584 GCA_037953745.1 Lithodes maja
ATTGGAGCCATAGTAAGGGCGCTAGGGCGAGTGAAAGGGAGCTAATATTTCGGGATTATGCCCGCTGGGCGGCACGGTGTAAAATACCTTACCACCCGCTCTTTGAGTGTTAAAGAAACTGACTGGAGCATTCTAATTAACAATAACAACATAAATATATCTTGGGAATCATTTGCAAACACTTACCTAAAAGCAGTGCAAGACTGCATACCATCGAAAATACGGCGTACAGGCCATAATGATAGGCCCAAATGGTGGAATAAAGATATTTCAAACTGTCTGATGCTAAAAAGTTTGCTAATGATAGATTAAAATCCTCACAAAAAGACGAAGACCAGGTGAAATTTGTAGAGCTACGACGCAAAGCCAAAAAGTTAATTAAGCAATGTAAAGAGACCCTGAAGTTACATTTTGCGAATCAAAGTAAAACAAACTCAAAATAATTCTATAGTTATATCAGAAAGAAAAAAGTAGTTACTTCATAAATTATGTTGGACCGTTAGCCGATGAAAATGGAGAATTCACCAAAGACGAATTACAAATGAGTAATGCCCTCAATACCTTCTTTGCATCAATTTTTACAACAGTGATATCCCTACACCATCGCCGATTCAGATTGATAATTCAAATGTTCTAACCAATATCACCGTTACAGAGTGAGAAGTATTGAATTGAGTAGATAAACTCAAGGTAAATAAAATGCCTGGACCTGATACAATTTCACCTAGAGTTCTAAAGGACGTTAAGGATGAGCTCTCCAAACCACTGACATTGCTATTCAATAAATCCTTGCAGTCTGGAACTATGCCTGATCAGTGGAAGATAGCCAACGTAACACCGATATTAAAAAACGGCAGCAAATCCCTACTCAGTAACTATCGTCCAATTAGCTTACCCTCAGTTGTATGTAAAATGCTAGAAACACTCATAAGAGACAGACTCGTAAATCACTTAGAGGAAAATAACATACTCAAAGATACTCAACACGGCTTTCGTAAAAAAGGTTCTTGTTTAACAAACCTCTTAGACTTCTTCCACGATATCTTCAACCTCTACGATGAGAGTAAAGCTGTAGATATTATATACCTTGATTTTCAAACGCCTTTGACAAAGTTCCCCACAAACGTTTACGGCTAAAACTAAAAGTGCATGGAATAAAAGATGGTGTGTTGAAATGGATAGAAAATTGGCTCAGCGACAGAAAACAAAGTGTAGTCATAAACGGTAAGGCATCTAAATGGATCAATGTAAGTAGCGGGGTACCCCAGGGATCGGTACTAGGACCAATTATCTTTATAATTTACATCAACGACATAGATGAGGGTCTCACCTGAACAATTTCAAAATTTGCTGACGAAACAAACATTGCAAATAGCGTACTCTCAAAAGAACAAGTTGACGATATACAACACAATCTAGATAAGTTGTCATGTTGGGCCCAAATTTGGCAAATGAGTTTCAATGCGGATAAATGTAAAGTACTACATATCGGATACCTAAATGAGAAAGCAAACTATTCGATGAATGGCACTTAGCTTAAGAATGTAAACAGAGAAACCGATCAGGGAGTAACAATAGCGAATAACCAAAAACAGAGTCAACAATGTTCAGAAGTTGTTAAGAAGGCAAACAAAATAATTGGCTTTATAGGCAGGTCATTTGAGCATAAATCCAAAGACGTAATCCTAACCCTTTACAATTCCTTAGTCCGCCCTCTTATGGAATACTGCGTTCAATCCTGGTGCCCTTATTACCAAACAGATATAGACAAGCTAGAACGAGTTCAACGTCGAGTTACCAAAATGATACCTAGCTTAAGAACAAACCATACGAGGAGCGTCCTAGAAAATTAAATTGATTTCCTTTAACCCAGTGCAGATTAGGCAACTTAATTCAAGTGTTCAAAATCATCAAAGGCATCGACAATATGAACTGTAATAAGTACTTCACTATCGACCAATCTAATTACACACGGGGATATGGTTGCAAAATTATTGGTAAATCTTTTAACTTGCACGAATCTAAGAATTTCTTCTTCAACCGAGTTGTCAACTTGTGGAATGGGCTTCCCCGAGACGTTATAGACTGCAGCACCGTTGATTAATTTAAACTTCGCTTAGACAAATATCTTGCATCAAACCCGCGACTGACTGTGTTTGTAAATGAATAACTTTATTTTATCCCCCCCTCAGTTACTAACCCATCTGTCCCCTACTAACTTACTAATCCTGCCACGGACATTAGTTCCAGGGCAGTAGTTTCCTTTCCAATGTTCCCTTACCCAGACTAAACCACTGTTTGGACACTTGATCCTCAGTGTTTTGGAGGACAAGCAGCCTAGAAGGGTCACTAGATCTGTTGTTGCTTGATTTCCTTTGTACTCCTTTGTACTCTCTCATATCTAAAGCTCAGGGTTAGCAGAGATGAGGAGGGAAAGATTGGACCGTGTTTATTTGATAGAGATGACAAAGGATTACAGAAGATTACAAAGAATTACAAAAACAAGCAGCAATGGATCCTCACTGGGCTGTCTCGTAAAGGGAAGAAATGAGTACCAAGTGTATTTTCGATATTATCTACGTTGAAGTAATTATTGTTTGGAAGTGTTCATGTGTGGTGAAAGATTTGAGATGGGAGAAGATTGGTTTGGGCTCAGTATGGGAGGAAAGATTGGGAATTGTCGAGTTGGGGTGATGTCTTTGTCACTCATATAGAGTAAAATACATGTACCGGTACTGCCCCTTCTTCCTTCTCTTAAGCACACACACACACTCACACACAAACACACACACACACACACACAAGACGTGGTAGGGGTGGTAATAACAGCGTCTTAAACCCAAACCTACACCCTTTCTTCCCTATCCCCCCCTTCCTTCCTTCTCTGCTCTCTTCTATTTCTCTCTCTTCACACACACACACACACACACACACACACACACACACACACACACGGTAGCTAAGAGGTGGTAGTGAGGGAATGTAACAGGCCTTTTAAACCTGGACCAATGCATTAACTTGTACCATTCACACTAACACTTGAACAACTTCTGGCCATTGATGCTGCTCCTTCCTTCCTTCCCTTTTACCTCATTACCTTTTCCCTCCTTTTTCCTTCCTGCCTTCCCTCTTCCGTTCTTCCGTCCTGCCTTCCCTCTTCCGTTCTTCCTTCCTGCCTTCCCTCTTCCTCCCTTCCTTCTTTTCACCCTACTGATTTTCTTCTTTCCTTCCTTCCCTCTTCCTTCCTTTCCTCTTCCCTCCTTCCTTCCTCCCTGCCCTATTCCCTGCTTCTCTCTTCCTTCCTTCTGCCCTCCTTCCTTCCTTCGCTCCTTTTTTCCTCCCTCCCTTCCTTCATTCCTTCTTTCCTCTTTCCTTCCTTCTTTCTTCCCTCTTTCCCTCTTTTCTTCTTCCTTCCTTCGCGTCTCCTTTCTGCCTGTTCTACTCCCTTATATGCCTTTCTCCACACACACACACACCCACTTGGTAGTTAGGAGGTGGTAGTGGTAGTAATAACAAGCCTCTTACACCTGAACCTCACCGTTACCTGTACCATTCACACTAACACCTGTACAACTTGAGTGGCCATTGGTGGTCCTCTTGCCCTCCTTCCTTCCTTCCTTTTTGCATCCTTACCTTTTCCCCCATTTCTTCCTCTCTCCCTTCCTTCCTTCCTTCTTTCTTCCCTCCTCCTTCCTTCCTTCCCTCCTCCTTCCTTCCTTCCCTCTTCCTTCCTCCATCCTTCCTTCCATTTCCTTCTTTCCTTCCATCATTACCTATTCCTTTTGTTCTTCATTCCCTTTTCCTTCCTCCATCCCTCCTTCCTTTTCCTTCCATCCTTACTTATTCCTTTCGTTCTTCCTTCCCTCTTCCTTCCTTCCTTCTTCCCACGTTTCTTCTTCCTTTCTCCATCCCTTATTCCCTCTTCCTTCTTTTCTACCGTCCCTCATTCTTCGTGCTTCCCACCTTCCCTTTTCCTTCCTCCATCCCTCATCCTTCTTTCCTGCCCTCCTCCCCTGTTTCCTCCCGGCCTCCTTATTTCTTCCCTTCTTCCTTCCCTCTTTCCTCTTCCTTCACTCCTTCCTTCCCTCCTCCTTCTTTCCTTTCTTCCCGGTTCCCTCCTTCCTTCCCTCTTCCCTCCTTCTTCTTTCCTGCCCTCTTCCATCTCCCTCAGCTCAACATATATACACACTTAATTAAGATGTGGTAATAATGAAAGTACAGGCCTCTTTAACCTGGATTATGTCGTTACCTTTACCATTCACACTACCACTTTCAAACGTTGGCCCTTGGTGCTGCTCATACTTCCTTCCTTCCTTCCTACCTTATCGACTTACTTCCTTCTCCTTGCGTCCTTATTTCCTTCCTATAGTGTGCATAGCTCTGGGTGATCATATAATTATAGCCTATAATTTAATGAAATTACAGTTTGTTTTAATAAACACTGATCATTGGTTAGATAATATGGGTTTTCACGAAAAAACAGGGTGTTTTGTGAGAGTTGGGATTATAATATGAGAGGATTAACATCTAAAAGTGTAACGGAATATTTAGAAAAGGTGTATGTAAATAGTTTTATAAGACTGATATGTTTTGAAAAATATACATGAAAACCTTTTTTGTGTAGCCATTGGACGTTGCGGTCCAATGGAAACAAAACAAAACGTGTATGGCGGTATTCTGACTCGGTTGGTATATAGGAATGTTGTTTTATGTTTTTTTGTTTTATTTATAAACAGTATATATTGTTATTATTATTGTTTGTTTACTTATCATGCTAAGTATGTTGCAAGTAACAATAGCAAAACTCATACAAATCAAAAGGAATACATGGTCGTACCATATCCTGTAGTTTGACCACGTGTGTGAAGTTATAGGCACATTATTATTGCATATGGACTAGTTTGAATATAAAACGAATTTGTTGCATAATATATTAGTTGCAGTTAACAGTTGTGGGTAGGAAAACTTAAATAAACACACACATACGCACACAGAGAAGAGAGAGAGAGAGAGAGAGAGAGAGAGAGAGAGAGAGAGAGAGAGAGAGAGAGAGAGAGAGAGATATGGAAAAGTCAGGAAAAATATGAATTAGACAAAAATATCTGAAGGGAAATCATGTGAAAGAGATAACCAGGGATAGACAACTGGGGATGGAAGAGGTACTGGATAAAGATTGGATGAAAAGACAGAGGAGAGAGAGAGAGAGAGAGAGAGAAGAGAGAGAGAGAGAGAGAGAGAGAGAGAGAGAGAGGAGAGAGAGAGAGAGAGAACTTACACAAACAAAATCGAAAAACATTATATTATGTTAGATGGCGTACATCTGAGAAATAACCCAACACAACGATAAAGATAACACAAGTACGACAGAGGGAGAGTGGGCGAGAAGGAAAGGCAAGGGAACAAGAGAGAACAAGAAAGTAACAAAATGTAGAACAAAACATTGAGCAAAAGAGACCGAGCAAGAGAGAGGGAAAGAGAACGACAAAACCAAACAAAATAATGGGAAAAAGAAAGCGAGAACAGAGAGGGAAGGAGAACGACAAATAGAACAACAAAATAAACGGGAAACAGAACGAATGAGAGACAACAAGAGAAAGGTGATGACAATAAAAACAAAACAACAAGATTAAGAGAACGAGTCAGCTAGCGAGCGAGAGAGAATTAGAGAAATAGAACGAGAAATGGGCGGTTCACATTGAGTACGTCTTTTTGTTGTTGACTGATAACTAGAAATGGACCTCGGCGAACACTATTTTTTGTTGCCAGGGCCCATTAGTGTCAAATTTAACTCCTTACTAGTTCTACTTGTTGATCTTAGATGACGTTAGTGAACATATGTAAGCTTTTTAATGAGGTCAACAAAAACCAGAGCCACATTTTGAGCCATATATTTTTCAAACACAAGTTCCGTCTATGTGGGTTCGACAATTGATTACTTTCGAGTTTCAGGCGATAAGGAAGTTGGACCTATAGACATTGATACAAGATAGAAATACAATCCGAATGTACTATGACCATGCTTTAGCTGGTAATTCTGTTAAATATCGATGTTGTTGAATTGGATTTTATGTATTTATGAATGTACTATGATCATAGTTTAGCTGGTTATTCTGTTAAATATCAATGTCTACAGCTCCAACTTCCTTATAATTATAATGAAACTCACAACTGGTCAATTAGATTAAACAAAGGAATTTAAAGGAAACTATCAAGAGAAGGTGGGAGAGCTAGCAGCTATACCCTGTTTCGTGTATGTAGACCAAACCCTTTAAACATTTTACCTTTAAAACTCACAAACGATTAGAGTAATCGAACTAATAGTTCTGCCATTTGGGAAGCGTCAGCCAGGGAAGAGATAGGTGTAGACATTGACAGCCTATTTAGGTTAGGGTTCACGATTTCTTGCCTACCTATTTGTAATTGGGCATAGCAGGTTCCAGGCCAACATCCCCCCCCCCCCCCCACACACACCGACCACAGATAACAGACCCAACAATAGGCGCGGTCAATCTTCTTCCTCCGCCAGAACACCACCTCTCTATTATGTCTTTATCTTGCTCACGTGCTCTGGATTTCACCTTGGTCTTATTTTGAGGCTATTATGTGTTTGTGTGTGTGTGTGTGTGTGTGTGTGTTATTTTTTGTGTGTGTGTGTGTGTGTGTTATATTGTGTGTGTGTGTGTGTGTGTGTGTGTGTGTGTGTTTGTTTGTTTGTATGTACGTGTGTGTGTGTGCGTGTGTGTGTATTGCATTGCCTGTGTGCGCGTTTGTGTTGTTGGTGTATGGGTGTGTGTGTGTGTATCATTGTGTGTATTTAATGAATGCAGCGGCAGACAATCGGGCCCGCAGAAAGGAGTGCAGCAATTCCAAATGACCAGAGACCACACACAAATGTGACCTCTGTGGCAGAGACTGTCATTCCCGCATTGGTCTCTACAGTCACATGCGACGTTGATCCAGTAAAGCAAACTAAGACAACTAGGATGTATTACCCATGGCCAACTCTGACTGACGGAGGCCTACTTGTGTTCGTGTATGTTGTAGGTGTGTGTGTTTGTGTTATATGGTCTGTGTGTACGTGTTCTGTATTGCCTATGTGATTGTGTGTGCGTGTTGTCCGTGTGGTTGTGCGTATGTTGTTGTTTTTGTAAGTAACCATATGCGTTTGCTTTGTTGTGTTGCTATGTTGAAATGTGTATGTATGTGTTAATTCGTGTGTGTGTGTGTGTGTGAGTACCTATATACTATGTTCGTATGTACAGTTTTAGAACTTACATCCTTGCTCCTACTTCAATTTACATTATCGCCTTTACGTTTAAAAACACTTTTTATTTAAGTGTTTTTATCCTGATAGGTTTATTTTTGTAAGGGTAACATTAATTGTATCTGTGGATTAACCCCTTCAGAACCGATGAAGTCCTTTTCTTCAGACCCTGGGCACTATTAGACGACTTTATTCAGCTTATGAAGGAACTGTGGTAGATCAAAGAATAAATGAGATAGACTGTAGCCTTTTGCTTGTTGGAGATCCTTCCTATGTTGACTAAAATAATGTAATAGTTGTCAGGATATAATTAAATGGACGTCACCAGTATTAAATGGATTACCTATTACATCAGGTAAGGTAAATAACTCAGAATCGAATTTTGAGTGATTTTGGGCTACCTATGCGATCTTAACTAATACATAAATTGATGAAAACAAATATGTAGACGACTTTGTAGACATTAACCCTTTGTAGATTATGACGCGTTTTCACAGTTCATTCTTGCTATCATTACACGATTGTATACAATTTAGGAAGGATCTGTGGGAATTGTAAGGGCAAAGACTATCGCATGTACCCTCTGACTGGAAAATATACCCTTCCTAATATAAATAACAACGTTTAATATAGCCAGAACACTGAAATAAATGCATACTCGTATTTTCTAAGGGTTAAACACACACATAGGTATTTATCCAATGAATCAGTAGTTCCAATTCCCTTTAATAAGTGTATATCTGTTTATTGAAAATACAATATTGTACGAGTTTCAAAAGCACTCAAGAAGAAAATAGGATTTGTGGTGCAGAAAAGCAGAGCAGTGAACGAAATCTGACCGAGACTTCAATCAAAACAATCTCACCTGAGCCCTTGTTATTTCTGTGTTGGAGAGAGAGAGAGAGAGAGAGAGAGAGAGAGAGAGAGAGAGAGAGAGAGAGAGTTACAAGGAGTTACAACGAATAGTTAGTATCTCGGAGACCTTGCGGTCCATTCCGAGGAGATACTCGAAGTGGAAGGAGAGAGACTGTTTAGTGCACTACACTGTTTACAGGGTGTGCAAAATACTATCTACTCTCTTCTTGAACTGCGCTACTGAAGAACTATTTACAACTTCGGAGGGAAGTTTGTTCCAGGTAGAACAGATCTTATATGTGAAAAAAAGTTTCCACAGATACTAGTGCTGAACCTTTTCAATTCTAATTTCCAGCCAGGGTTGCGTGTTGTATTCATATTGAGGCTAAACATTTTGCTATAATCCACATTGTCAAACCCATGAAGTATTTTAAAAACTTCAATGAGCTGACCTCGTAGTCTGCGAGTCTCCAATGGGAAGAGATCAAGAGCTCTCAACCGATCCTCATAGCTCATTCTCCTAAGCGATGGAGTAAGTTTTGTAGCACTAGCTTGTACTTTTTTCAGTCGCTCTATATCTTTCCTGAGTGCTGGAGATCAGAATTGAACAGCATTCTCCAGGAGAGGCCGCATTAGAGCGTTGTAAAATGTGAGGACTATTTCCTTTTTCCTATACTTAAATTGCCTCTTAATAGAGCCCAATAATTTCTGAGTTTTCTTCTCTACTTCAATGCCCTGCTTGGAAAACTTTAGGTCACTGCTAATCAGAACACCCAAATCCTTTTCCAAGCCAGTCACTTCTAGAGGCATTCTCAATAGTGAATAGTCTGAATTGGGGTTTGCTTGGCCGATATGCATCACCTTGCACTTTTCCAAGTTTAGAGACATCTGCCATGTCTCCGACCATTCACCCAGTCTGCTGAGGTCCATCTTGAGCTGTTCAACCCCTTTGGGGTTTTTCACATTCATTCCAAGTTTCATGTCATCTGCAAACTTGGAGATCACACTCAACAGACCAATATCTATGTCATTGACATATATGCTAAACAGAAGTGGGCCAAGGACAGATCCCTGTGGAACTCCAGAAGTGACTGAAGTCCATTCAGAAGAAACCCCATTGTGACGCATGTCGAGTATGAGCATGCTGTACAGAACGCCCAGTCAGGCCCCACTCTCGCTAGGATCGTCAGGGCAGGAACTTTGGCTGTAGTCTGTGTAGAGTTTCCTAACTTAGTTTATGTGAGCCGTTGTACTATAAGTATTATAAATATGTATTTTGTTTTCATCTGAGTCAACGAGTTCTATTTTATATCATTAGTTATAAGTATTGTGTGTGGGACTTATATGTAATGATGAGAGGAGAGAGAGAGAGATATTACGTAACGGGGACCAGTGAGTGCGCCACGCGGGCAGATAGGCCTAATTCCCTCCTCCCTCCTCCTTTCCTCCCTTTCAGCGCGTGGGTAGTTCTTTGTCGATCCCAGATTGAGAGAGAATATGACGTCATGATTGCCAGTGGGCGGTCCTTAAGTAGTTTGAGAT